>PNEQ01134005.1:0-34951 GCA_003012365.1 Medauroidea extradentata
AAACTGGTTACACAAGTTGAACTTTCATCAAAATGAATAATAAGTCTTAAAATATGTTTATTGCAGTAATACATAGTGAATAAAAGATGTTTCATTACTTACATTTGCCATCTTCAACAAATCATTGCACAAAAACAGAAAATCACACGAAAAACCACTCTAAAATAGAAAAAAAATGCACGCACACAAGCAGATGTGACGGAAAATGAAGTCAAGAGTACCAATATAACCACCAAATATTTTTTTTAATGTTTGCTATAGATGCTGATAGGGGGCAGTACATGTAGCAAGTGGGAATATTTTCTCCCTTGGGCCCTAGTAAAGAGAAATAAATGTGGGAAGTTATGTTCCCCTCACCCATGAAAGGGTTAAGGATGTATATATTAGATACTTTAATAATAAAATTTCAGTTTTATGTGCTTAAGTTAGCATTATTTAAATTTAAAAATACTAAAAAAATATTTATACACATAAAATTCTAAATCCAGGGGGGGGGCATTACACCCCCCACCCACTTGTGGCCCCAAATGACGCCCCTGAATCACAGGCGTGTGACGTCGCAGTGAACTTGCTGTGATTGATATAGTCAAATAAGTGACGTATCTACACAAATTCTATTTGTGAAAATCAGTGGCTCCTAGTTATTTGCTCGTAGAAACCCAAATATAGTGAGAGCTATACATGTCTTATCACTGGCCACGAAGCGGAGTTGCAGGTGTGCACATAACATAGCTGCGCAACCATATTTACACGAGAACCAGGGTCACTAGTAATGAATCAATATTATGTCCAAGCTCAGTCAAAGGCTACGCTACATGTTAATATAACATACTGTTGTGAATAAGTGTGCTTGAGTATCCAGATACCTGAAAATGTTTAGTCTGAAGTCAGAAATGTAGCAAAATGTTTGGCTTCTAGTTGTAATTTGTCTCCAACTTGGTATTATTATATGATAACTAATCTGGTTAGGACTCACCCAACACTTCAGGTCTTCATCTTAAGCTTCACCAGTCACCGAGAAACAGCGGACAGGAAAATGCGTACGTACCTGCAAGATAAGGTGCAACAAGTTAACATCACAAGTGATAAGCCTAATTTTCCACAGTGCTTGTGCAAAATATTTATTTTAATTTCTTAAGAATATATGGCGTGGAATAAGTTAATTACTCACACTATAGTCTCAGTTTAAGGCCTTGTTACGGAGTTTTGCAGTGATTTCGAAAATATTTTTTTATTGCTACCTAATACTCATATCAAAATTTCGCTGCACAGTTTAGACACTTGTATGTTATAATTTGTAGCTGAATTTTTTTGTAGAATTATACTGTACGGTTTTTTAGATTTCATTACCCAAAATACCACGTTTTTCGTCGTGAAAATAAGCAAAAATGAAGGAAATTATTTTTTTGCTGGCGAATGGTACATTATTTAAAAAAAAACGCGTCCACAGTATTGTAAATCGTGTGATTACACATTGACTCAAATTTTTGCAAAACTTTTCGTTAAAAATATTTGAGTTATTGGCACCAGTCTGGAAAAAACTCGGGAACAAGCCCTTAATGACGGAAATATTTTTGCACCATCAGTTTGTTTCAGTGACTTATATCACATCTGCAGCTCTGATTCATGGTCAGAGATTTAAATTTTTAACCCTCATGCGTCTTGAGGTTCTACGCAGTGGTGGCTCGTGGGTTGTTGCCAGGTGGGGCTGCAGTTGCCAAGAGCTGTACAGGGTTGTGCGCTGGTTGACTCTACAGTCACTGACCCGCTGATGTGCAGGTGTCCCTTACTACTGAGTGGTCACAACACACATAGTAGCTCATGGTCGTTGGTCTACGACGCGTTCATCAAGAATGTACAGTTCCGACTATCTGCAGCCCCACCTGGCAACAACCCACGAGACGCCACTGGTTCTACCCGCATATCACAGACGTGTAGTGCGCAGTGACATTACTCTGACTGACACAGTCAAATGAGAGACTTCTCTGTACAAACACATGCTACAAATAACCATGAAGCAAAGTTGTAAAAGTGCATAAAATAGGAGCTAGTAAAAAATATTTTCGTCAAAATCATATGGTCCTGGCAATATGCTCTATTTTCTTCGGTGGCTAAACATATTATTTCTATTGCCGTCTTAATAAGATAGTTAACGCAAAATTTAATTGCTTCCAAAATTTTTATATTTGTGCGGTGTATGGTTTATTCTGTAGAAAAACACTTTGACTATTGTTTTCGGAAATGAGAAATTTTAGCGTTTTATTATTGTAATGGTATTTGAAATTCCAAATTTTCATAAAACAGTTTTATGCTAGAGATGAAAACCTACAGACACACCAAAATGAAACAATTCACACAAAATAACAGTGCCACAGACTACACCAAACCGTTTATAAAACCCGCGTAGATTGTATTTACTATTTTTAAAAATTTACAAGTTCAAAAAATTCCTTTTTTTCTAAATTTTTAAAATTGCGAATTAAAAATTCAACTTAGTTTTTATACATTTTTGGTTTAGTCCATGATACTGTTCGTCAGTGTGAAAAATTTCACTTCCCTAAGTAAGTTGGTTTTCCGTTCTATCATAAAACCGTTTTATGCTCGTTTGGGGTTTGACTTCACATTGCACAAAAGCTACGAAAGAGCGAGAAATTTTCATTAGAGTAAAAATTATTCATGATGAATATCTACAAAACAATTAATTTCTCGTAAAACATTTAAATTTTTAAACGAAAAATATTTTGGTGTACAGTCCCTTTAATAATGTATTAGAGTATAGAAGGGTTTATTACTCTTCTCTATAATGAAACCATTTCAGTCTCTGAAGACTACTCCAGAAACTTGTTCGAACTACGCTATGAAAATGCCTTGCGAAATTTGTAATTTGGAAGGAATTAAGAAAAATTCATCAAAATTATGTGAATCGGGATCTTAAGAAGGGAAAAGGAAATTTCGTGACTTAAATAACCAGCATATTAGACTCCACAGTCATGTGTATATTCAAACCCCAGCCATTAGCTACTACTCACTGGAATACTTGACAGTGAACGAATAACCTGAGATTATACATTCTAACATGAAGGTCATTGAACAACCGAAAATTTCCTTTCCGTAGCCATTAAGTAGCAGCAAAATAACACTTTTCATTGTCATTTTACAAAACTGTCACCAAAAGTGTTAATTTTGTTTTAATAAACCTACACATATTTTCAAACTACAGATAACCGTAATGTAGATTATAAATCGTTTAGGGGCCTACACGTCATGTAATTTAAGTATTCAGTGTATACATGCCTATTAATAGTATATCAATGTTTCATATATATATATAAACACATGCCCATTAATAGTATACCAATGTTTCATATATACATATATATACTAGCAGTCCCCCGCGGCTTTGCTCGCTAGTATTATTGGTAACACATAATATTTACTTTAATTGAAAAACCTCTTTGTACACAAGATTGGTACTTCAGTCATCAAGCGTTAGAATGTCCAAGTGGCTAGTTGAACTAATTCTGCAGCAGGATAAGTAGCTATAGTTGTCCACGTGAAAAGCAGTCTTAAGTTTGTCCCTGCCACTAACAGCGACTTCGCCTGGGCCGTATTTATAGCCCTGCCAATTTGAGGTTGTGGGGTAGCTACAGACACCTAAGGTAAGAGGTTAATCGAACGAAAAACATCTGTTTACCCTGTGCACACCATTGGTAACGGTGTCCTCAATCATATATTTTCAAAATATTCACTTTTACTTTATTGAAATTACAAAGTTTCAGTGGGTAAAGGTTTCGCGGAAACGTATTTAATGCCCCAAACTTGAGATTAGTGAGATGATATATCGTCGGTTTACTGCCAAAAGTGACAAAGTCAAATTAAGATAAGATTATAAAAATTCTAGGAATATGTATATGTTGTTCACTAACAATTGCCCAAGTTTAAAGAGTATTCGTCGTTTCGTACTGTTGTGTCACAATATAGTAACATACCACATTTTTGTTAATATCTACATTTTAATACTGTTTTTAAACGAAATAGCATTTATGACTTAATTACTTTTGGCAGTATACTGACGATATGTCAGCTGATATTGCAGAGGAACCTAAGTGGAAAGCGAACTGCAATCTTACCCATTTTAAAGACTACATGTAAATTGCACTAATTCGATCTGCCTTGTAGTTTTTGTGTGTCAGAATTGAACGTTCGCACGCAGCTTTTAACTGAATTCGAGCCCAGAACCTCCCGGAATTCAAACCTGAGTAACAAACAACTGCGTCACATAACGTCGAAATAATTCATGGAAATAAAATTTTATTAATGAAATGAAATATCTGTGTCCTGTGCTCATAGAGGTTGTACAACACCACGTCTCGATAGGTTACTGTAGAGTGAAACTGCTGTATAGGTTGTTTCTCGCTGCTCGTTCCTGCTTTTCGGATCGTCTGCCTTGAATATTGACCAACTTAGTTTTATTCTTAATAATCACGTTTCTTATAAAAAAAATTACATACATATTTTTTTTAAATATTTGCGTAAGCATCACTCTGACGCAAACACCACCTCAATATCGCTACTGGTTAGATAGATATCGTGGGTTGATGGAAAACAAATTTTGTGTTTTTTCACCCTTTTGGGTGTCGAATTTCGAAATATTTTAAATATACATCTTAGACATTTGTATAAGTATCCAACTGAAGTGTAAATCACATCGCTAGCCTGTTCAGTCGACATTCACTGAAAAAAACATATCACCCACGCACAGTATTAAGAAATCGAATTTCGAAAAATTTGAAAACCATTTTGTTATGATTTCTGTAATCATCATCATGAAGCAAAAAATTAATTGTATATCTCGACGGGTTCGACAGATATGAAGGATTTATCTAAAACACATTCAAGGTCATTTCACCACCTAAGAGAGTATATTTCGAAAAATCCTTAAATCAAGTTTCAAAATACTTTATTAGTATCTTGTGGACATAAAAAACACAACATTAGCCCGCTGTGTTCAATATATATCGACGATTAATTGAAAACGCTTTTCATCACTTTTCTCACCTTTTCACGTCCTTAGGTGGCGAATTTCGAAAATTCCTGAAATTACTTTTTAGGTATTTGAGTAAGCATCTATCCTAAACAAAAATCACGTCGGTATATTAAAAGCTATGGGATCGATATGTATCGAATGTAAGTCGAAAACACATATTACCCCTTTGGGCCGAATTCGGACAATATATTTTAAATGGTACTTGGGATATTTACAAAAGCACCATTTTAAAGCAAAGAGCACTTCGATATACTGATTGATTCGATAGATATGGAAGGATAATCGAAAACACATTTCACGTATTTTCACCCCTTTAAATAAAGAGTTTCTAAACGTCTTTAAGTCCTGTCGTAGACATTTGAAAAAGTAACCAATTAAGGTTAAAATCACGACGATAGCCAATTGTGTTTCAAAGATATAGACGATTCATAAAAAACACATTTTGCCCCTTTTTACTGCCTGGGGGTCGAATTTCCAAAAAAATTCAAACTACTTTTTGGGTATTTACGTAAGCAATATTTTGAAGTGAATATCAACTCTCTATCCCAAAGGGTTCTATAGATATCGATAGTTGATTGGAAACACATTCAAGGTCTTTTCACCCCCTTAAATGTTGAACTTCGAAAAATCCTTAAATTGGCTAATATGCATTTTTACGAGTGTCCTACTAAAGTAAAAATCATGATGATAGGCCGTCGGGTTCGAGCTCTATCGACGTTTCTTCGGAAACACTTTTCAACCCTTTTCACTCCCTTAGAGGTCGAATTTCGAAAAATCCCTTCTTAATGCTCGCCTACGACCTGAGGGGTACCCCCACAAAAAATTTCACGATTCTAGGTCCAGTGGTTTGGGCTGCAGTTTGATATGTCAGTCAGTCAGTCAATCAGTCAGCTTTCATTATATAAATATTATATATATATATGTATATATATATATATATATATATATATATATATATATAAACAGGGTGAGGCACATAAAGTGTTACAGAACAATAGCACTCAAACAAGTGATCATATCTACAAATGTTTCAGGTCAAAGTTTCAGTGTCCGAAAATGCCGTCATACAGGGCCACCCTATATCTGTATCGGCGGAGGCGATGAAACTACGGCAAGGTCAACTCCACTTTGTTAAATGGAACCATGTACCTTTTTTTTCGATAACATCTTTTTTTGTGATTAGGTGTGTGTGTGAAGTTGAAACATAACTTCGTTTCCATTAATAAAATTTCCATCTTTAATTTGAATCACAACCATACATAATTAATTTTTAATGTTTACAAAAAATAGACAAATCTTCACCGGTATAATTGAAAGTTTTACTTACAAAAAATCTCCATTATTAATAAATGTAACTTTCTGGTCAATATGTGTAACAACCAATAAATTCCAATATTTTTTTTAAATACATTAAATTCATTATTAAATTTTATCTGCGTACTGTAATGACAGTTTTTAGAAGTTTTAATTATTTGAGTTTACTTTAAATAAAATTATTTAATACAATATATTTCATTAATTTTCAGAAATAAATTAGTAGTTTAAAATAGCTGTGACCTAAATTCAGAAGTCAAGTAATGGATTTTTATTTGTGTGTGTTAAAAGTAGTTATTTTTAACTACTCAAGTACTGGCGATCAAATCAGCCATAAACTCGTTATTTCACAGTGGAATAACCAACATGCAAATACTCCCATAACAACAAAAGAGAATGCTATTGAAAGAGCTGCAGATAAAGCTGCCCGCATACGGCTGACGTCAGGATAACAAGGCAAGCTTTTCTTTTCGAAGAGATGAGGACGACCATTCAATGTTCAGTACATCAACCTCTGTTCTCCGTCACCCGTTTTAACCTTTAACTTGTATGATACCGTCAAGTCCATGACGAAAAGTGGGACTGAAGTTACATTATACAATTTTAACTATCTTAATAATTGTGGTTTAAAAGATTAGTTTAATGTTAACAGAAAGTATCTCCCAATTTAAAATGAACTAAACTTTATTTAAGCATGTTCATGTGGCAAAAATTAATAATTTTATATTTGCATGACACACTGTTCGTTTCATAGGCGTTACTTGTGACTAGATTTTCCACTTGTAACCATTTTTTTTGCTCTCATATTTTCCCCATAGCGGCATGTCAAAGTTAGAATTTGCAAGTTACTGGAACATAGGAATAATAAAAAGCAAGTGATTTACCCGAATTAAATAATTTTTAATTGAAATTAAGTATTGTGGGCAATGTGATAAAATATTTAAAACACACAACAAAGTCCTTTTTTGTCTTTTATAAAAATTTCCGTAGGCGTAAATAAAGTAAATTGACATTATTTTCAGATTTTTTTTTAACTGTACAAAGGAATGTCATTGTGTGTTCTTAAATATTTTAGCACATGGTCTAAAATGTCTCATTTCAGTGTAAATTATTTCGTTCGAGTAAGTTACTTGGTTTTTATTATTATTATGTTCCCGTAACTTGTAAATTCTTACTCTGGCATGCCGCTATGGTAAAACCATGAGAGCTAAAAAATTTCATATGGAAGATGTAGTCACAAGTTACGTCTGTAAACCGAAAAATATTCCATACAAATAAAATATTATGCATTTTTGCAACGTGAACGCCCTTTAAGAAGAAGTCTTAAGTTTTACATAACCCTATTTTGTCATGGAAGCAGACAAAGTGGCTGATATAGGGCGCTCATAGTAACAAAACTAAAAGATTACCCACCTATGCATGCATCTACTACATGAGGAGTGCGTCATCATTTGTACAACAATATACATGTTTAACACTATTATAATACAACAAATACTGAAGTAAGTTACAACATAGCATGCAATGTCAGTCCATTAAGTTTCCAATTTCAAAACACGGTACAATATTTATGACTATACTTAACAGACTATATAATTAACATATATACTGTATATCTTAATATATAAAATGAAGTGTCCTGACACACTCACTCACTCGCTCACTCACTCACTCACTCATCAACGCACAGCCCAAACCGCTGGACCTAGAACCATGAAATTTTGAGGGAAGCTTCCACTTGCCCCATTGACACCCACAAAGAAAGGATTTTACGAAATTCGATAATTAAGGGGGTAAAAAAGGGTAAAATATGTTTTAAAAGAATCCTTGATATCTCATTAACCGGGAATGCTATCATACATTTTTAACTTCATAATATTGTCCAAAGAAATGCATATTCGCAAATTTTTGATTTTGCGAAATTCGAAAATTAAGGGGATGAAAAGCAGTAAAATGTATTTTTCATTCATCCGTGATTTCTCCTAAACCATTTCAATTAGTGAGGTGATTTTTTTCTTTAAAATGATACTTAAGTAAATATCTAAAAACGATTTTTACCTTTTTCGAAATTCGTCCTTGAAAGCTCTAAAAAAAATAAAACGCGTTTTTTAATTAATACAATTCATTTCCTAAACCAGTGGAAAAATTGAAATGGTTTTTGCTTTAAAATAAATTTAACGTAAATATAAAAAAGTATTTTCAGGATTTTTCGAAATTCGTCCTTGAAAGTTGTTAAAAAAATAAAATGTGATTTCAAATAATCATCTGAACCGCTTATACCCGTTGAGATATCGAGATGATTTTTTTTGATAAGAATGAAGCTTATGTAAATATCTACAAATCGAATTCACATTTCAGTGAAATTCGAAAATTAAGTAGGTGAAAAGCAGTAAAATGTTACAGTATCCCGAAGAAAAGATAATGATCACGGAAAAATAATTGAACAGTAGTTCAGTCGTTTCTTCTTGCCAACTTACTCATAAATAAAACCTCTTTGGACTGTAGCCACTATATACGAAAGAATTACCACGGCATGCCTTTAACATTCACTCAGGTATTGTTTAAAGTTTGTGGTGTGGAAGGGGTGGGGTTACGGGTTCGTATCCCGTGCAAGACTTTGTGATGGGAATTACTATGACATCATACAAGCATATTGCGCGCGCTCCTTACACTGAGCTAAGACAGTTTATTATGGGAGATGCAAAGCAACGCTAGGAGCAGCACTGTCGCGCCTTGCAGACGGCCGGAATGGTGATAGAAACGTATTTTTCGTATGCGTGGCAATGGAAACGCGAGTTTATTTTCATTTTTAAGGGCTCGTATGGATAAATGCAGGCTTAAATTAATGTATATAAAACCAATATTGAACACAACGAACTGTTTAATAAAAAATATGTAATAAATTGTTTAATATATCCCATATTATTCATTGAAAAGTGCATTAGAAGCGACGCGGAATAAAGCCGCATTGAGAGTGTGTAACAGTAAACGATTTTGTTATGCGGAAAATACAATTTATAAGAAAAAAAATTAATATAATCTTTTTTGGAAAACTACAAAAATTGATTAAAATTTGTGCGCACGAAAACTGTCCGTTTAGAATGGTTATAGGTTACATAATGCTTGAAGGTTAGTTCATGCTGTTGTTACAACATATATTAATATTATCGTGATTGCAAGTAGACTAATACGTTATATAAAAAGGGATATTATGAGCTTGTAATTTTAACGTTACTAGATACTTACGAAACGTTCTGCAAACGTAGTTCCAGAAAATTTTTTGTGACATTCTTTTTGTAGGAAAAAATCTACTTTTTAGAAATAAACATAAAACGGAAAATTATTTTTAATAAAACACGCATGCTAAGATTGTATTTTAACATTTACAAATGAATATACACGTCTACGACTATATCATTTCAACAATTTAGTATTCAATAAATTTATGCATGAGGTTAGGCCTAACCTCGTTAGTTCTACATAAACCAGTTAAAATGAAAGAAACGTGTTTACTACAGTACATACAGAAATTGTAAAGTAAAATACACTTAGGCAATACAGAATTAGTTTTGAGAATACTGTTTATAATATGAATACAATTAGATTGGCAGAAGTTGCGATGTGTGAAAATTTCAACGCTCGTAACGATATTTTTACACTGTTACACATCGACAGTGCTCTTTACATACATATAGAAACATATTTATAATCAAACTCTTTTATTTTTACAACGAAGAACAGTACTTTTGCCACCCAGTATTTATTTATAGACATTAAATAGCCTCGCTACGCACGTGTACAAAATAGCGTCTGCAGTCGGTATCACCATTCCGAAGGTTCAGAAGTTCACCACCAGATGTCAGCCACTTTGCTTTGCATCTCCCATAGTTCACTGTTACTGAGTACGCTAGCTGTTAAATGCCTTCATCACATATTTTATCCAGAGTTACTGTTTCCATTACATAATTTCACGCGGGCAACGCCGCAGCCGGCGGGCTAGTGTGTGTGTGTGTGTGTGTGTGTGTATATATATATATATATATATATATATAAAGAGAAGAAAGCAAGACACTTAGAAGAGAAATACTGAAAGGCGTTTCTATATTTAACAGAGCACACAATCAACCTAGGTATTGTCAACAAGGGAACCAAAGCTGTAAACGCCAATATTAAACAATTCTGGGATACAAAGTGGGTAGAGTAGTTGCGAGTGGTCCTAACTCAAAGTAATTTTAATTTAGCAATATGTCTGTTCTGGAGTAAATGAAGAGGTTTTTGATCAGCGCTTAACAACGAGGTCTTGAGCGCTGGTGAGGGGTGACATGAGGTGAGTATGGAGCAGTACCGGAACGAAAAGCGCGGGGGAAATGGGAGATCACTGAGAAAACCCGGCGACCAACGGCATCGTCCGGCACAATTCCCACATGCGAAAATCCGGGGACCAACCCCGCCGGGAATCGAGCCCGGATCGCCTTGGTAGGAGGCGAGATGGCTGGCCCCTCGGCCACCGCGGCCCCTTAGTCTGTTCTGGAAAGTTGTTTAGTAGAGTTCACGGTCGTAGAAGAACAGGTCTGGACACTCGCCTATCTAACAATGTATTTTGCTTGACCCCCTTGTTGTTTGGCTGTAGTTCGTCAAGTTACCGAGAATGTCGTACTTTTTGGCGCTGTTTTTCGGGCGGTCGGACGCAAACGTCTTCCACTTTTTTCCATTGTTAAATTTATAAAGTAAATAAACATTGATGGAACCTTTTCTTAAAATTGTGAGCGAAGAAAGTATTTCGTAAATTGATAAAAAAATACGTTTTGATAAATTGTTTATCTTAGCGGAAAGGAAGTGGGCGGAGTTTAGTCCTACCGCCGTAACATCAGCGCCAATAAAAGACAATATTCTCGGTAACTTGGTGAACTACAGCCAAACAACAAGGGGGTCAAATATCCAGGCGAGTGTCCTGACCTGTTCTTCTACGACCGTGGTAGAGTTTAAACCTCGCATAACCAAACGCGGACAAGCAGCTTAAACAACGTATATTATTAGAATACAGTGAAAAGGCACTTACAATGGTGTACAACCAGCTCGTTTATACACCAAATCAGATAGAAAAGATATGGCTTTAATTGAAACCGAACTGCAACTTAACCAAATGTACGTAAGTTTTCACTTAATTAAATATATTTTTAAGGCATTTATTTTATTTTGATACTAAATCACACTATATTTAAAGACACCGAAACATCGCGGGTAAAGTTTAGTATTTGCTAGACTCAAACGTGCTGTATATAACACTGAAGGTTTGTACCGATATTGGCAACTTTATTTGAAGCACTGCTCTCTTTTTAGCATGCCTGGTAAGAACTGTTCAGGTTGAACACAGAACACGTGTGATCTGTCCCAAAGTTGTTCACACGTGTCACGTTCAAGATACTACGGTTCATTGGAGACTATGTTAAATATTTTCGTATTTTCCCAGTGTATCTGCAGCGGCGTCATTTCAAGTTTTTCTAGGGGGGGGGGGGGGCAAGATTTGGTTTTCTGGCGACAGTGACCTTGTTGCATATTTTTTTTTATTAATTAAGCATGTATGAATTAGATGCTTTAATAATAAAACTTCAGTTTTATGTGCTTAAGTTAGCATTATTTAAATTTAAAAATACAAAAAATATATTTATACACAAAAAATTCTAAATCCAGGGGGGGGGCAAACCCCCCCCCCCCCAGTGGCCCCAAATGATGCCCCTCTGTATCTGCATATATTTACTCTTAATTTGACTCTAATAATTAAATACAACATTTTTGAAATGAACCCTAATGTATCGCTATCATCTATTATCCCATCCGACACAATGTTAGTTCCTAACTTGTTGTCGAGGCATGTCAGGCAAAATAGAAAATAATATATGTCTCGTTTTATTGGTACCTATATACGTTTATGAAGATGTTTTGAGCATAAAAATAATTCCAAACTTACGTGGTTATTGGGGGAAAGAATCATTTTAAAGTAAGAAAATATTTGTATTAATTGTTAAGTTTTAGCGAGAGAAAAAAAAAGGTCCGAGTATAATCGTTCAAGTACACAGTGGTGCAAATTCTGAAAATCTCGGTCAATTGGTCCCTCCCTGTGTGATGCTTATTGGTTGTTTTGGTATAGGCTGTTCACAATAAACTGAGCACTCAGCAGAACATGTAATTAATTTAAAATGTGTTTTATTGAGCCAATAGATGTTAACTTTTGAGTGTGTTGGAACGTTTACACTGGTTTCTAGTTACATGGTATTTTTCGTATTATTAATTGTAAAGTTGGCTGCAAAACAGCTTAATGAAAATTTGATGCAGTGTTCACTTTATCGTGAACGGCCTATACATAAATTTTAAGTGATTGATTGCTGATTCTAGCCTTGATGAGGTTTATCTATGTAAGATGATATAGAGAAGTTGTAAGCACTTGTCAGGTCGAAAGTTTATCCTATTGCAACAGGTGTGACAAATAAATTACGTTTACTTGTAGTGGTTGCAAAGTATAGTTATCGATTTACGTCAGCATTTCCATTTATATAAACTACCTCCAAATGTTTATATAAACGAGCAGCTTGTTTAGCCAAATTGTAAACGCATAAGTTAAACATATTTGGGATACAGAGTACTAGTTGCAAGCGATGCTGGAATCAAAATAATGTTAACTTTAACAATACGACTGTTCTAGGGGCCGAGGAGTCAGACCTCTTTCATCCCATCTAGGCGGTCCGGGTTTATGTGGTAATCGTGCCGGATGATGCCGTTGGTCGGCGGGTTTTCTCGGGGATCTCCCGTTTCCCCCACCCTTTCATTCCTGCGCTGCTCCGTACTCATGGCACGTCACCTTCACAAGCGCTAAAGACCTCGATGTTGACCGCTGACCAAAATCTCTCAGTCACTCTAACTTGTGTCTAAAATAAAACGCGAGTTTTCAGTCGCTACCAGAGAAGTATAGGAGTTGATGGAGTGGTAACACTGGTGCACATAGTGTCAGGTAGGGAAAACAAAAGACCATCGCCTATGCGACAGGGTCACCGGAAAACAACGGACGCGCCGGTGAAAATGTGTGTTCGCGGGAGAAAAGGGAAAGGGTTGGAGCCTTACTTTCCTGGGAGCTCGTGACGTAACAGGAGGAAGCGGGAATAATGAGTCTTCCAGACACCTTCTCGACCTGAACCGAGGAAGAAAGAAATTAAAAACAAAACAAAAAATAGACAAAGCCAAGTGTGTACGAGTGTCGAGGCTGGCACAAAGTCAAGCGTACTTTCTGAAATTACCAGGCCGGCGCGTGGAGAGTACATTCCGAAATTGCACCCTCGGTTCGCACTCGTGTTGCTTCCCAACCCCTGACTTCCTTTCGCCTTCAGCAATTGGAAGCAGCGCCACAATTTCTTTAAGTGCACAGTTCGCGCGCGCCGGTATATGCTCTTGACACTTTTTTTTTTGTGATTAAAGTGTATGATTCTGAATGGAAGGAAACTTGATAATATCGTTTTACCATGAGCTGGAATACGCCTTGAAAAGTATCCTTGTGAAAATTCTTAGTCTTTTAACACTTCTATGATTGCGTTAAGAGCCAGTTTCCCGTATACGTGTTGATTACTTGTTTTTTCTGGCGTACTTTTGTTTCGGGACCGAACATTTCCAAAGTACCTCAACGGAAACATAGCTGTTTATTTTACCCTTTAGTATACGTATGAGAAGTGAACTAGAAACTCATAATTATTAGGGAAGATGATTTATCGCGGGAAAACCTTGCTGTTTGCTGGATTTCAACACACGTTCAGCTTATTAGATTATAACTGGGTTTATCTTATACATGGAGCTGTTGCCCTATTTGACTGAGCCAATACGAATCCCGATATTGTAATATGTTATGCCTGTTATTGGTCTGCAGACAGCTGCGTTGTGTCAGACGTATATCACCCAATCATATATGTAGTAAGAAACTATAGTGTTTCCAATGGTATGATGGCACAAAACATTTTCGCGATATACTATTCTCTATAATAATTATGTTTCTTCTTAATAAGAATTTACAAAATTGGTCAGGGGTGGCCAATATTTTCAGAGTTATTGCCAACAGACTAAAACCAAATCATGTAATGGGCAGCCATACATAACTTTTACATTGACTTCGTGAGCTCAAAATTGAGGTAATTTCCTGTGTTATAACATTTACTTTGTAAAATGATTATTTGCAGTGTATTCTTAGTTATTATTATATGATACTAATAGTTTACAATTTAAGGGGGATGATTGCACCAAAGCAGTGATTTTTTTTCATAATTTTCGACTAAAATTGTTCTCTTTTCTACAACTTATTACTTTATTACATAATCACAGACTGTCTTGTTTTTGGAGCAGTGATGGCAGATAGGAAAAAGATACATTTTTCCTATCTGCCTTCAGTGCTCCATAAATGATAGTCTGTGATTATGTAATAAAGTAAGAAGGTGTACAAAATTGTACAAAATTCTACGTATTGCCGAGCCTTGATTTTCTATAATAAGCGAGGGGGAAAAGTTATGTTCAAAACTGCGAAAATTCACTGCTTTGGCACGCCATCTCCTTTAAGTAACTATGAAAAAAAATGTTCTGAAATTGCATTACAGCCAAAAATAACTGTTCACATTTATGTACTACTGTTCAGAAACACTGAACAATATTTACTGCCAGCGTAAATAATTTTAAAATATTGCACAAACTCTCACCTTTTGGCAGGCCACTTTACAGGCCGTGGCGGGCCAGTGTTTGTTGGCCTGCGGGCATGAAGAAGGCCAACCCTGGTATATAGAGAGTGGGCCACAAACAAACATATAAATTGTTGACTGTACTAAAATGCACGTTCAGAAAGGTGGCGCAACTGCAGCACGTTAGGTTTGCATTCGGGAGTATCCCGGTTCGTTCCCCGACTCCGCTGTCCTGATTTAAGGTTTCCATCGTTTCCCGAAAGGCTTTATTGCTGCAATTCTATTGATTAATTTACATATGTATGCTCAATATTTCTTTTCTTCTCCTGTTACATTGTGAAATGCTTTCACAATTTGTAAAGGCCTTTGGTGAATGTAAGACAAGGCGCTTCGCCACATAAAATAAAGACGCACTGAAAGAAAACTTTATAGGAAGTCTTCCCTGCAAAATATTTTTGTAGTAACTACAACATAATTTTGTGGTGACCACAATACTATAGTGG
Organism: Medauroidea extradentata; assembly: GCA_003012365.1. Lineage (NCBI taxonomy): Eukaryota > Metazoa > Arthropoda > Insecta > Phasmatodea > Phasmatidae > Medauroidea > Medauroidea extradentata. Next base: position 15,570 of record PNEQ01134005.1, read on the forward strand.
TGTCAGCAAAATGTTTTTGTGGTGACTACAAATAAATTTTGCAGGGTAAATATCCCCCAAATATTTTGTAGCTACCACACAATATTGTTTTACGTGTGAATAAATAAAAAATAAATAAAATAAAAATGCTTGGATGGTTTTTTGAGACAGGTCTTGGCCGACTCATTTAGCCTACTTGGTCCGCATCCTTAATAGAGTGTGTTACCGTCTCTAATGACCTCGCTGTCGACGAGACATAAAACAGAATAAAAACATAAAAATTTGATACGATAAACCTTCTAAAGGGTGTTATTTTTAGGGTCTTGAACTTCTCACAAAACAACTTGTCCCAGTTTGTTTCAGTGCCTTGTGAGAACATTTGTAACTATGTTTCATTGTTATTGTCCGTGTGTCTTAGTGAAGCGTCGTCGCTCGTTAGACTGTACCAATCAGAATAAGCTTACTGCAATACCACATGTATGTTATTTGAGGATATAACCTCAAGACACGTGAAAGTTAAAGCATTCACTCACTTAGCACGAAGTAGCATTGCAGATGTGCATGTAAGTAAATTAAACAAACTGGAGCAAAAATTTTTCCCGAATACTTCATGGCCCTGGTCATTTTAACGAAACTTCCGGTTTTATAATGGGAGTGGGTTTTCCTAATTCGTTAGCCTGACACACAGGCGATAAAGGATAGCTAGAGCAATGAACTTTTCGCGAAAATAATTTTGCCGCAGTCAGTTTCAGTGCACATCTGTAGCTCTGCTTCATAGTCAATGATTGGATGTTACGCTTACCCGCGCGTGAGAGGCTCAAAAGCCACGGAGTAGTAAGGTCGACCTTGAAGCGCGCATCAAATACCACGTCGCCTCAACGAGCCAAGCGCTGAACTAGCGTGCAAGCTTCCCGCCGAACGGTTTTTACTATGGGACACTAAGTTGTGACCATATAATTATATTGGTGGAAAGTCTGCAGCTAAGTTCAGTGCAGGTCGCAATCTGAGTTTCACATACATCCGGTAAGCACATTTTGAAGTACGGCAGTCTGAAATGACCGTTATTAGCCATGTTGGAGGGCTTAGAAACAGTGTTTTAATGAGCGTAGTGTCTTTAACAATTAGGTTCCGACCTTGTCTGAACTTTGTTTTCTTTTCGTACACTGGCGCTATGGGCACACGTGGAATATTTCCGTAGAAAAAAAAACGTTTACGAACACACTGCAGCGCATTTGAAGCGTGGGGTAGGCGTCCGCCTTAACTCTCGCGTGACTTGGGGTTCTGCTCGGAAATCACAGACGTGTCGTGTTGCAGTAAACCTGTTCTTATTGGCTCAGTCAAATGTGAGACTTCACTTTCCAGAGGTGAACTTCCATTAACCATGAAGCGTAGCTGCAGATGTGTACGTAAGGCACTGAAAAAAAGTGAAGCAAAATTCTTTTCGTGAAAAGTTCATGGCCCTAAGGATAGGCATTACCGTTGAAGATCTCACAGCCACAGACTAAATACACAGATAAAAGGTTTGATACAGTTACCATGCGTAAGTTTGTATACGGTGAAACAAAAATAGATTTTTTCCAACAAAATTTTTGTTGTCCGCAAAACTGTGAAAAGGGTAACAAATTGGTTTTGTTGGTCTAACGAAATTCATGTTTAACGGGACTAAACCCTCCTGTTGAGTTACCCAAATCAGCCAGAAAACCGTATATCTGGTACTGGTTGATTCAACGTTCACGCGGTTGTTAAGCCATATACGGACGTATATACGGTTGCACGGTTGACTCAACGAAACCTTTTTCTCTGTGAGAAGAGAAATGACGTGGCGGCTCTTTTGATACGGGCGAACTTCGCCGCTTATTGGCTGTCCAAGGTTGATGATACCAGCCCAGTGTCTGTTTGGTTCCTGCACGTTACAGCAAGTTTCCTATTGGCCTGACAGGGCAACCACTTTACGCTGATTGGCGGTAGGCGTCTCCGTCATATTGCTGGTCAAGGGAGCCATTTTACTGACATGTGTGACTCAGTTTCCTGTCTTACCGGTAAACACATGTAAAATGCGTGTTATTATTTTGGAGCAGACTGTACTTAACTGGCCTGTCCTCCTTGCTACATAGTCTGTTATGTCTTTAGCCCCCGGCCCTTATGTGATATTATTTACATATTTACGTGCGATTGGTCAATGTACCGTGAAAATTTAAATTGTTGGCCGAAAGCGTTCCCCTTAGCCATCTTTAGTAGAAGACCACGGCCATAAATCTGGCAACTCTGTCAAGAAGGGCCATTTTAACACTTTCTTTAGCTCTCCAACGGCAATGGCTGTCCCTGATTCGTTATTTTGTCCACACACCGACGAATCAGGGAAAGCCATTGTCGTTGGAGAACTTAAAAAAGTGTGAAAATGACCCTTCTTGGCAGTGTTGCCAGATGTATGGTCGCTGCCTTCTATAAAAGATGATTATGGTTCTTCTCATCAAGCCATGATATTACATGATTATGGAAAACGTCAAGCTAGACACCAACAGGTTGCAGTCTAGTCTGCAATAAGAAAATAACACTAAATTTGCAGGTTTCTACGTACTGGCTGTTTCACGTCTGTATTCATACATGTTCTATCACAACGCTGTTAAAGAACGTCCCTAGTTGTTAAATTAGCACCATTTCAGGATGATTTGTTTATTGTAATTTCTCAAAGAATAATTCACCTACAAAGATTAAACATTTTTGAAGTTAAGACAAAAGTTGTAATTTTGTTACTAGAGTCGAAGTTTTGATACTGGAATCTCAATACTATTGATATTAAAATAATTGGGTTGTCAGCGAGTATTGAAATATCGCTCCAGGTTTTTATAATACATATTCATCTGTAAACAAATAATTTACTTACAATAACCTTACATATATGTAATAAAACCCTATAGTTACAGACATGAACTTTCCGTGAAAAGAATTTTGTCCCAGTTTCTTTCAGTAGGTCTACCTCACGTGCACATCTGCAGCTCTGGTCCATAGTCAGTGATTGGACGTTTAACTCTCACTCATCTTGAGGTTTCATCTGCTAATCACAGACGTGTTATGTTGCAGTAACCTTGTCCTGATTGGTAAAGTTAAATAATTGACGCACCTTCACAAAGCTACACTGCCAATAATCGCGAAGCAGAACTGCAGATGCGTTCGCAAGGCACTGAAACAAACTAGGTAAAAATTATTTAGGCGAAAAGTTCATGACACTATATCAAGGCCGTAGAAGAACAGGTCTGGACACTCGCCTGGAAACTTGACCCCCTTGTTGTATGGCTGTAGTTCACCAACTTACCGAGAATATTGTGTTTTATTGGCGCTGATATTAGGGCGGTCGGACTAAACTCCGCCCACTTCCTTTCTGCTAAGATAAACAATTTATCAAAAAGTATTTTTTATCAATTTATGAAATACATCCTTTGTTCACAAATTTAAGAAAAGGCTCCAATAATCTTTATTTACTTTATAAATTTAACAATGGAAAAAAGTGGGCGGAGTTTGAGTCCGACCGCCCGGATTACAGCGCCAAACAGTACGACATTGTCGGTAACTTGACGAACTACAGCCAAACAACAAGGGGATCAAGCAAAATACATTGTTAGATAGGCGAGTGTCCAGACCTGCTCTTCTACGACCGTGCCCTACATATAGTGACTTTTATTTTGTGAGAAAACCGACTAAAAGCGTAGCGTGTTCTCGTATGTTGTGTCAGTTGTTCTCTTCTACAATCACAGATACTCCCCTTGGTCAATATCTACCTTGGTTTCCATTCTCAGTGTGTCTTCTCAGACGAGAACACTACCAGCTGTCGCTCGTAGTGTACGTCCGTCAACCACTTGTTCAGGCCTCGTTTATGTAGGGACGTTCCTTAAGAGTGCATAATAGATAAATATACGCTGAAAAGATCAATTGATTTCTACGCTTTCTTCGAAGCCAATATAGATAAAATTCTCAATGACAATCCTAGATAATGGTATTTGCCAACTTTATGAGTAAATATTTATCCAGAATTACTAATTCGTTACGCGTGATCTCTTGCGCAGCAGTAAGATTAATTCTACTACAGGTTAGAAAGATAATTTTCATAATGTGTAAAACTGGTCACCTGCAAAGTCACCGAACTAAGTACAAGAACTTTAGAAGAAAACAGTTAATAACGTGAATGAGAGTGACTTTGGTCAGCACTTAAGGCGGCCGCCTACCCAACGCTTTAAATGCGTTGCTGTGTGTTCGTAAACAGGTTTTTCCTACGACAATATTCCACGTGTTCCAATTGTACCAACTTACGAAAAGAAAACAAATTTCAGACAAGGTCAGAACCTCATTGTAAAGAGGCCCCGCTCATTAAAAACACTGTTTCTAAGTCCTCCAACATGGCTAAAAACGGCCTTATCAGACTTCCGTACCTCAAAATGTACTAACCGGAAGTACGTGAAACTCAGATTGCGACCTGCACTGAAGTTAATTGCAGACTTTGTACCAATAAAATTATATGGTCACCGCTTAGTGTCCCGTAGTAAAAACCGTTCGGCGGGAAGCTTGCACGCTAGTTCAGCGCTTGGCTCGTTGAGGTGACGCGGCATTTGATGCGCGCTTCAAGGTCGACCTTACTGCTCCGTCGCTTTTGAGCCTCTCATGCGCGGGTAGGCGGCGCCCTTGAGGCCTTGCTTTTTAGTTTTTCAGTGGTTTCGAAAATATTTTTTTAACTCAAATTAATACGTATATGAAAAATTCATTCCGGCAGTTATAACACTTAAATATCATCCTTTGTGTCTGAATTTTTCTGTTGCAATACACCAAACGGATTTTTAAATTTTTGCCCCAGAAATACCATATATTTTGTTGTCAAAATAAGCCAAAATTAAGAAAAAATATTTTTTTGCTACCAAACGGTGCATTATTTAAAAGAAAACACTCTGGCAAAATTGTGTATCGTATGACTGTACACAGACTCAAATTTTTTCAAACCATTTGGTTAAAAAATATTCTAGTTATTTGCAACTGTTTGTAATAAATGCAAGATCTTGGCCTTAACAACGAGGTATTTAGCTCTGGCGAGGAGTGAAATGAGGTGAGTATGGAGCAGCGCCGGAATGATAGGGCGGGGGAAACGGGAGATCCCCGAGAAAAGCCGCCTACAAGCGGCATCGTCCGGCACGAACAGTTGATAACAAAACTGGCTGAAGTCCGTCAGTAATGTCTGGCTTGGAACAGCTATTGACAGACTACACACAATCGCGGTACTTGGGCAAATAAAATATGTTAGTGACTTAACAGGTCCGAAACAGTACGAATTAACTGAATTTATAAATCTCCTACTTAAAGGCGATAAGCTGTAAAAAATAAATTTGAAGTTCACTGACCGGAAAGGCTTGGCAATTTACAGCATGAATTATTAAAATAGCACCGCTGTAACAACATACCAAATGCAGTTTATTTATGTTTCTGTATCTACGCTGCCAATCATGGAATTACATTCTAAAAGAGAAGATAAAACAATTGCGACATTAAAATTACAATTCAGCGCATATTTCCCGAAACCAAGCTCTGCTTTATCCATTACAAACATTCAGTCGTATACGCCGGTTTCACATAAAAACAACAGTTATCCGTGTCAAGCTGCGAGTTACTGAATAAACACAAACGCTAAAATTCTAAAACAAAAGAAAAAGTTTTCGGTGCAAATAAATTCACCGTACCAGAAAACGTTTCTGCGCAAGAGGGTTATCCAAGTGTAACGACATGTTAAATTCACGCTCGAATAAATGTTAGTCTGTGGTGTCGTGTAATAAACAAATATATATCGCACGGCGTGTTTCTGAGATCTACGTATAAAATACTTTTCAGTAAACACGTATCTGATCATTGTGAAAACACTTTTTTTTTGTTTGCGATAATGTTCTCTTAGTACATCCACTTATTTTTGACGAAAAGAAATTGGCATTTTGCAGTAACTGGTTTCAGTACCTTCGTGCACATACCCAACTTCGTGATGCTAAGACTTCGAACTTCAGTAACAGAAATGTGTTAAATATTTTAATTGTGATGTTATATTTGATAAATTGGTCACTTATTGGCGAAATTACACACGTCTGCTCTCTGTTGGTAACATCGTGAACTAGGTGTACACATACTTCCCAATTATGTCAAGCCCGCAAAGTGATTTACCACGATATTAAGTGTGCGTGGTAGATAAATAAACGCTGAAAACATCAATTAATTTCTAGGTTTATTATTCGAAGCCAATATGGATGAAATACTCAATGAGAATCCTAGATAATGGTATTTGTCAACTTTATGAGTAAATATTTGTCCAGAATTACTCTTTCGCTACGTGTGATCTCTTGCGCAGCAGTTAAATGTACGAGGTTCCGGCGTCAGAGGTTGTGTCTCAGAAGTCCGTAACACTGCAAACAATTTTGTTTAAAACTTTGGCTAAAATAATTATCTGGGATTGCTTTTGTTTAATTTTCGCAAATTGGCTTCAAGAAACCTACAGTTATAGATTAATGCTTTTAGGGTTGAATTATGTACCACGCCCTCTCTTAAGGTACGGTCAGCTTTGCTTCATGGCCATTGGCTGCATGACTTCGTGTAGAGTGGTCGTTCATTTAGCTATGCCAATCACCAGAGGTGGATTAAATTGGGATATGGAGTTCGCCCCCCTCTAATTTTGACCTTTCATGCATATTTTATCTCTAAAATATTACTAATTTTTAAAGTGGTATATTCAATTTTTTGTTTAAGAATTGCCTTAAAAAGCACAATTTTGCACCTTAAAAACTAAATTTTTCCGGGGGAGGCCCCGGACCTCCCTTCTCGACTCGGGGTGCGGACATAACTACTTTTTGGGAATATACCCCCCCCCCCTCCAAACCAAGAACTGGATCCGCAATCAAAACATGGTTACTCTGACCACACGTCTGTGATTTGCACGCAGAAACTCGAGACGCTGAGAGATAAAAACATCAAATCACTGACCTTGAAGCAGATGTGTATATTTTCACTTAAGACATTGAAACAAGTTATTGCAAAATTATTTTCGCAAAAGTCAGAGTCTATATCTATCTGTGTAGAGGTACTTTAATTTCACGGATTTTTTCTAGGTGCGTTAGATTGTCATTCATTTATAGTTCACTGTATCTTATGTGGCTGCAAGACGACTGTTTTAACAATTGCGAGCCCATAGTAACGAAGGAAATAATTCGTGGGACTATCACGTGCTACCCCTTGTACTGTTAGAAAACAATGGATAGAGGCCTGAAAAACTGGCGTTTTGTTTAACGCACACGTTAGAACTCCAGCCACTGTAAGTGCGGGTCACATTCGCGATTGGCTCTTGACTTATTTGACATCCCCTGGAAGTCTCTGAACAAATAACAAAAATATACCCTAAACCTGCCCCATACCACTGTATCAGCAAGCAGCTAATAAACAGTTGTCCGCATGAATACACATATGTAGAGCCACGATTTTATGGCGAAAAGATTTTTGCAACATTTGGTTTCGATGCGTCATGTGCACACCTGCAACTCTGCTACATCGTCTGTGATTGGATGATTTTACTCTCACTGGCCTTGGAAAATTATAGACGTAAGGACTCACAATAATGTTATTATGATTGGTGCAGTCAAATGAGAAGCGAGTCTGAACAGAGACACGCTGCCAATAACCTTGAAACAGAACTGCCGATGTGCACGAGAGTCACTGAAACAAAGTGGGGCAAAAACCTTATCGCGACAAAATCGTGGCCCTACACATATGTTCTTGGATGTCAGCCTTCAGGTCAGAGAAACCTCGAATATTTCCTGTCTCTACCAATGGATAATCGAATGCGGCTAATGCTTGCATGGGACTGTGAAATCTAGACTGCTGCTGGGTCCGAGAAATTTTTGCACCTCTAGCCATGCGGGAATTTATATTTGAAAACTTAGGGTCTCGGATAGTTTCCTGTGAATGAACAATTTCAAATCAGAAGCATTTACGCATCTGACTTTAAACCACAACTATTCTGAAGCGAAGTGAGGTTAATTCTACTACAGGTTAGAAAGATCTATTTTAAAAGTTTAGCACAGGGAAATATTTTACCGCTTGAGCGCTGGTATCCGTAATGTGCGCAAATTGACCAATCCCAGAGCTTTCGTGAATTTTAAGTTAAATAAAGTTGATGATTTAAAACGTAATACAGGTTTATTTTCACTTTGACATTAAGTTAAATGACTTCCGTCGTTCCCAAGCCTATTTAAATGAAATTTTACTACAGTTCCGTATTTTTTGTCTCTTAACGATAGCAACGACACTAGCGGCAGAAATTGTCCCTGTCCCAAACTCTCCCAGAAGAAAACCAATTTTCTTTCTAGCCTGCAGTAGAATTAACCTTAATAGAAGTAATGTATTTCTGGTTGGCCGAGTCAAGTAGGAAACGCCTTTGCATACAGACACCTAGCAAATTTTAATAGAAAATATGCAGGCGTGCATATAGTTTAAACAAATTTATCAAGCAGGGCTCACGGTGGCCGAGTGGTCAGACCAATCGCCATCCACCAGTGAAATCCGTGTTCGGTTCCCGGCGGGGTCGGGCCCCAGAGTTTCGCATGTGGGAAACATGCGGGTTTTCTTGGGGATCTCCCGTTTCCCCCGCCCCTTCATTCCAGCGCTGTTCCATACTCACCTAATGTCACCCCTCACCAGCGCTGACCAAAATCTCTCACTCACTTGATCATACAATCAAATCTTTTCGCGATAAATGGATGGTCCAAACCTGTAATTTCACGTATTTTACTACCAGACCACAAACTGGTTTGCGTAACTGTATAAATTTGTGACTGGTAAGCAGTGGCGGCTCGAGGGTTGTTGGCAGGTAGGGCACAATTTGCCGAGAACTGTACACTCGTGTGAACGCGCCCGTGTACCAATGACCATGAAATATATACTCGCTGGTAGGGCCATGAACTTTTCGCGAAAAGAATTTTGCCCAAGTTTGTTTAAGTGTCTTACGTATGTAATTGTAGCTCTGCTTCATAGTGAGTGATTGGATGTTTTAACCCTGACTTTTTTTGTGGTTCTATTCACAAATTACAAATTTGTGGTGTTGCAGTAATCTAATTGCGATTGGCACAGTCAAATGAGAGACATCACTTCGCATTGACATGCTTCCAATAACCACGAAGCGGAATCGGACAGTGTTATGCATAAACAGACCAAGAGCCCATTTTAAGGTATGTATAAAATATTTGTCTGCTCTGAAACAGTCTTACAAAAAGTATTTTAATCGTAAGTCTAGTTGTTATAAATATTTACTTTATACGACTAAAATGTTTTTGTTAAGATTTTTTAAAATCTCTAAAACTTAATAGTTAGTGTTTTAACCGACAGCTAAAAATTGATGCTTGGTCTATTTATGCATAACACCGTCAAATTGAACACATCTGCACATAAGGCACTGAAACAAACTGGGGCAATATTCATTTCGCTACACAGTAAAAAAAAATTGTACTTTTACAAAAAGGTATTTTGGAAACCAATTTCCAAAAAGGTTTTGGTAACACTACAAAACATTTTTGTAAAATTTACAAAAAACTTGTATTTTTACAAACTTCTTTGTATATTTACAAACATTTCTTTAAATATACAAACAAATGTTGTATATTTACAGCTAATATCTGGTTAAGTTTACAACACTGTTTGTACTGTTACAAAAAAATTTGAAAACTAGTTCCCAAAAATTTTTTTTGTAAAATTACGAAATATCTTGTAAAATTTGTCAGGTCTCCTAGGTTTATTTTGTTTCAAATCGAAAAATTTGTTCATTAAAGTTTATTTTACTAGTTTGCAAAGGTGTTTACGATATTTGTAACCACTTTTAAAGGTTTCTGACATCTTTCTTTCTTTACCTGACTTATTACGTTCTGATATTAATTTACAAGATTTTCCTTGTAAATGTACTTTTTTTTTTTTTTTTTTTTTTTTGCTGTGTATAAATAAGTTCATGGCCCTTCTTATTGTGAGCAGTCAGTAATAAGCGGCACCTACATACAAGCGTGTGAGTGGATGTAACGTCAACTAGCATGCAACATTATACAGTTCCCTATAACTTGTGTCCTACCTAGCAACAACCCTAGAGACGCCTCTGCTGGTAGGGCCACTGATTTTTAGTGAAAATAATGCTGCGTCCCTAGTTTCAATGCCTCGCGTACGCATTTACACATCTGCTTCGCGGTTATTATCAGCATGTCTTTGTGTAGAGGCGTCACTGATTTGATTGCACGAATCAGCGTGACGTTACTGCGACACTTCACATCTGAGATTTTCTGGTAGAACTCCAAGGTTCTGGGAGTCGAAAACGTACAATCACAAACCATTAAGAAGAGCTGAAGATGTGCACATAAGGCATTGAAACAAGCTGCTGCAATATCCATTTATTCCAGAAACCAATGGCTCTAGTAATAGTTCGACCGGCACACTAAATAATAAACAGAGGCAATAGTCAATTTCCACACAGAGAAAAAGGATTTGTTGAGTTAACCAAACATTTGTTTGTATATGTGCAACCAACGATGTAGTGTTGATTCAAACAAATATTAAGTTGAACGCCAGATATTGTTAAATCAACAATGTTGAATTATTGTTTCAACATCTGGTTTAGTAATTTAAACTAAATGAGATTATGAAACAACAAGACTGCTTTGTTGATTTAACAAAAAGGGGCTGTCAACTAAATATTTGTTTAAAACAACACTACATCGTTGGTTGCACATATATAAACAAATATTTTGTTGAATCAACCAATTGTTTCTCTCAGTGCAGTAGTGAAAATAAGCAACATTTGTTTTATAAACGGGGTTCTAAACTTTCCGTAAAAATCATTCAAATTAATGTTATTCGTCATAGCTAGAGGTACGTCAATTTCGCAAGTACATTCCAGGTCAGATTGAACACCAATCATATATACTTCATAATCACGTATGTGATTAGCTGGCGGCTGTCACGAAAGCATTTGACTACTGCAAGCCAGTAGTAAATAAGGAAATGATTAATAGAGCTATCGCTTGTACGGTTGTAAGTCAATGAATAATCGACTGTATCCAAATCGTGTACAGGACTGAGATATCTAGGCTACTGCCAAATGAATCCGCGGAATTGACGTACCTCTAGACATAGTATAATTTTCCGTTATGTGGTTTCTTTCGTACTCTCGACGTTTATGAGTAGAGCCATGATTTTATGGCTGTAAGATGTTTGCATCAATAGGATTCAACGTCTTACGTTCATATCTGCAGCTCTGCTCAATGGTCAGTGATTGGATGTTTTAACTTCAGTATTATTGGGCGTCGTCTGGCAAATCAGAGACGTATGAAGCCACAATTGTCTTACTCTGATTGGTGCAGTCAATGAGAGACCAGTCTGAACAAAGAAACGCTGGCAATGAGCATGATGCAGAGCTGCGGACGTGCACGTAAGACATTGACACAAAATGAGGCAAAAATATTTTCGCGACAAAATTGTGTGTCTGTTGTAGAGGTACAATCATCGTTCCGTGGCGACCAAACTGACAAATGACATTTCATGGCCTGACAGCGCCCAGAAATAGCATCTTAACAAAAATCTGTCATTTTAACCTATTTTCGAATGGTATTTCACAGACCGAGTTCATGGTCTTAAGGGCGCGGTACACCTCAGTTTTCAACGTCTTTTTTATTTTTATATTTGTACCAGATATTTTAAATCTTATTTTAGACATAATTTGTGACTAAATTTGCCTCTTACGAAATTTTTTTCTCTCTCATAGTTTTTGCGTAATGACTCGTAACCGTCAAAATTTGCATTTTACGGTTTGGTAACCGCCACTAAAACCGATTGACATACCAAACTGAAAAACAATTACTGAGAATAACTATGTTGTAGGCTACAACGTCTCCTGTGAAAATACAAAAAAAAAAATACATTCGTGTATTTAAAAATAATTGCAAAAATTTTACAATTTAAATTTAAAAAATCAATAATTTTTAAAAATCAAATTATATTAAGTTTTAACATAGGTGCCGTTGTAGCCTACAACATGGTTATTTTCTGTAATTTTTTTTCAGTTTGGTATGCCAATTGGTTTTAGTGGCGGTTACCAAACCGTAAATTGCAAAATTTGACGTTTACGAGTCATTACGCAAAAACTATGAAAGATTGAAAAAACTATGTATAAGAGCCAAATTTAGTCACAAATTATGTCTAAAATAAGATAAAAAATATCTGGTACAAATATAAAAATTAAAAAAAGCCTTGAAATCTAAGGTGAACCGCGCCCATAAGGCCGAACAAATGAAGTGATGTAAATATATTTGGGTCAGTACTTAACATCCAGGTCTGTAGCTCTGGTGAAGGGTGATATGTGGGTATGGAGAATTCCCATAACTAGGGGGAGGGAGAAAAGGGAGGTCCCCGTTAAATCCCGACGACCAGCGGCATCGTCCGGCACGATTCCCAAATACAAAAATCCGGGAACTGACCCCCCCCCTCCCTACCAGGGGAATGATCCCGGATAGCATTTAGTGGGGTACGAGTGCACTAGCCACTGAGTCAACCACCCTCTCTCCTTTTCCAAAGATACGTAATCGCATACTTGCTAACGACATTGCGAGGTAGCAAACAGCTCTAAGCCCACCACGCGAAACCGAAGTGTTATATTTTATGGAAATAGTTTGTTTTGTTTAATATTTTATTTCACGACAAGATTTTACCTGTAGCTTCACTCGCGAGATTCTAAAAAAATATTGCATTTTCGTAAATAGAGCTTCAATCCTCAGTGCACACTTAACTACAAGAACAATGTGTGTTTTTATATAACACAATTAATGTTTTTGTATGTAATTTATTATGATCTGTGATTATTTCAATTCGGGCAAATCAACCTTAAATCAGTCCACACGTATTTTATAAGGTACTGTCTTTCAAACTTCTGTCGGAACTCATGATTCAAAATTCCTCGTTTCTGACTTCGATAATGACGTGCTTCCCACAAAACTTTCGTCGCTTATATGATCGATGTGAGGCATGTATTTTAAAAACCATGCATACTGCAGACTTTTATTTGTAAACAGAAGACTAAACACCTGTTTATCTATTTTTAACTTAGTAAAAGACGTGTACCACACAAATTATCACCCCCTATTTACCACTCTTAACGGGATGAATTTTCAAAAAATCCTTCTTTAGTGCTTACCTACGTTGTATCATGATTTTTTTTCGGAAAGATTTTTGAACCACTTAGTTTCAATGCCTTACGTGCACACGTACAGTTGTACTTCATGGTTATTGGTAGAGACATGAACTTTTCGCGAAAAGAATTTTGCCCCACTTTGTTCCAGTGCCTTATGTGCACGTCTGCAGTTCTGCTTCATAGATATTGGCAGCGTGCTTTTGAACTGTGACGTTTCTCATTTGACTGTACCAATCATAATAAGGTTACTGTAACACCACACGTCTGTGATTTGCGTGTAAAATCCCACGACACGAATGTCAAAACATCCAATCTCTGACCGTGAAGCAAGTCTGCAGACGTGCACACAAGTCACTGACACAAAGTGAGGCAAATTTCTTTTCGCGAAAAGTTCATGTCTCTAGTTATTGGCTATATGTTAAATATTAGAGACCTGAAAAATTCGGGTTTTTTATGCAGCAAGCTAGAGTTCCAGCAACTATAGGTTTGTATATCGTTCACAATTGGCCGTTGACTTACTCGACACTTCCTGGAAGTAGTTAAGTGTGCGTGATAGATGAATAAACACTGTAAACATCAGTTGATTTCTACGCTTTTTTCGAAGCCAATATGGATAATATACTCAATGAAAATCCTAGATATTGGTAATTGCCAACTTTATGAGTAAATATTTATCCAGAATGACTCATTCGTTACGCCTGATCTCTTGCGCCGCAGTTAAATGCACGAGTTTCTGGCGTCAGAGATTGTGCCTCTGAAGTTCGTAACACTGGAAACAATTTTATTTAAAACGTTGGCTAAAACTATTATCTAGGATTGCTATTGTTTGATTTTCGCAAATTGGCTTCAAGAAACCTACAGTTATAGATAAATGTTTTTAGCGTTGAGTTATGTACCACGCCCTCTTAAGCTAATAATAAAACTGTCACGGAATACAGGCCCATATCACTGCGTCAGTGGGCAGCTAATAAACAGCTGCTGTCAGCACGATTTCACAAATATTCTTGGAAGCTCAGTAAACCCGCGAATTTTTCCGACCTCTAGTTATTATGTCTATCATATGACTATGCCAATCAGGAGACAGTTAACTACACACCACACGTCTGTGATTTGCTGTTATAACCCCAAGTTGTTGGGAGTTAGAAACATCCAGTCACCTAGCACGGTTCTCAGCTGTAGGTGTGAACGTAAGCCAATAAAACAAAGTGATGCTAAAACCATTTCGCGGAAACTTCCTGGCCCTAAGTATCATCATCAACAATACATACTTTAAAAGCTACAGGGCTTAAGGGTGTTCAAGTGCGATAAAGTCGTAATTTTATATTTTTATGAAATAGCGTTAATTTTGTAGACGATACTTGTGAGTGCAGTTTCATCTTACGAAACAATTTTATATCCCATAGTTTTCTCATAGTGGTACGTCAAAATCAAAATTTGCATGTTCTGCTGCCACGCAAATAGTGAAAACCAATTGACTTACTTGCGTGACATAATTCACAGTTAAATAACATGGGATGGGTTACGTGATAAAACATTTGGAAAAATCCCGCGAACAGTTTATATATTTTTAAAAAATTCTGAATTTGCAGCTTTTTCTGTACTTTTGCGATTTTTTTAAAATACAAAATATTACTTTGTGGGTTTTTCAGATGTTTTATTGTATAGCTCATGTAATGTAATTACACAGTGAATTATTTTGTTTAAGTAGGTCAGTTGGTTTTACTGTTTACATGGCAGCAGAATATGCAAATGTTGACTTTGACACCCCGTTATGAGAAAACCTTGAGAAGTAAAATTGTTTTGTAAGAGAAAATGTTCTCACGAGCATCGTTTACAAAACAAACAATATTTCATATAAATATAAAATTATGACTTTATCGCACTTGAACACCCTTAAGAGGCTTATGCATCTTACGCATGAACGGTGTTGTAGCGAGCCGCAACTATTCTTTTAACGGGAAACAACTAAACGTATTCACAATGTGTTTATCTATACGAAAAGAACTCACGGTTAAAACTAGACGTCTTTTATTTTAAAAAATGCCACATGCTTATTATAAACGTGTTTTGGGGCCCCTCAAATTATCTGTATCCGGCTATCTTTTAAGGCATCTGTAAATGGAAAAATTCCACCCGGATTCGTAAAACCCAATGTTGGAAGTATGCGTTCGACTTCACTACGAATTTTCCACAAATAAAATCATATGATCGCCGCTTTAAGTCCCACAGGATAAAGAGTAGTAGGAAAACACTGCAGGCCAGTTTGGCGAGTCGTGAATATAAGCGATGATGTTACCGTCGAGTATGGGAAGTTGAAACTTATCGCTTCTCTGTCTCCGCGCATCCGCGTAGCCCTCTTAAGGCCTCGCTCTCTAGTTTAGCAGTGGTTTCGAAAATATTTTTTGTAACGCTAATTAAAACATATATTAAAAATTCCTTTGACAGTTTTAACACTTACATATCAACGTTTGTACATTAATTTTTCTGTTGCAACACACCAAACTGATTTTTAGATTTTTGTCCCCGAAATAGTAGGTACACATTTTGTTGTGAAAATAAGCCAAAGTGAATCAAAATAATTTTTTTGCTCACAAACGGTACATTATATTAAAACACTCTCCGGCAAAATTGTGTATCGTATGACTGTACACTGTCTCAAATTATTTCAAAGCATTTGGTTAAAAAATATTTTAGTTATTTGCAATTGTTTGAAATAAACGAGAGATCATGGCCTTAAGCAATCGAATGTGTCATTATTTTGACACACGAGATCGATTTTTGGTACGACTATGGAGCTCTACTACGACATAAAACACACTACTGAGGCATATTAATTACATTCTTTTAGGTGTTTCCTTCAGAGACAGAGTAGTTGTCATCAAAGGGTAGTCCGAGAAATAATCGAGCGTGGTCTTCAAAGTGTTTATTTGTGTGTGAGTAACAACGAATTTTGCCCGAACAGCATGCGGGCATCGCTTGAAATGTTTTGGCATTCCGTTTTATTGTGAGTGAGTGTGTGACTACTCCGGGTTCATTAAGGGACTATATTACGTCACAGGCGGACAAATGTACTCCGTCGAAGTGTAGACAAAACCCACCCGCCGACCTTTACAAAGTATTATGGCTGAACATTACTGCGCATTCATGCACTGTGAGACAGTGAGAGAGAGATAGGTATCTGCCGCTGACAGGTGAATTCAACCATCCCTTGCGGTAGGCCACCCTTCGTACACAGCCGTCGGTCCGTATGAACGACAGTTTATTACGTCATTATCATTTGACGTATTTTCGCGGGTGAATCGTTGATACACTGGTTACAAATGTTTGCCACGGAACATTTACGTTTACAAGCTTACGAGAAAATTAACATTTATTACCAATGTTAGTCTAGGCGGCCAAGAAATATCTAAATTGCATTTTGTTTAGTTTCGCCACACAATTGGAGTTTTCAGTTATAATCACCTATTTGAGATAACTTAATTTTTCAAACTCAGAAGCAATATTTTATGCTCGAAGAAACATGTTATTTTAAAAGTATTTTATTATGATTCATACATGTTTTTACAATAAAAATTGTTTTCCATTTTAGTAAATAGATACAGCATATACAAAAACGACAGGTGCAGTTTAATAGAGCAGACGTGGACTTGTATCCCAACACCTCACCGCCATCTTGGATTTGACCTTGACCTTTGACTTCAAGGTCTCAAATTTCTCCAAAATTAAAAAAAAAGACATTTGTTTTAATGTTAAAAATCTCAAAATCCGAAATTCGTTAAGTTATAATATCGAAAAATAAATTTTTGTACCATCTTGTTCATCGTCTACCGTCATGTTGTGGAGGTACTCCATTCGACTGCAATTTTTTATTGGCAGTTGCCCTCGTGGTACTCCAGTCAGATTTCAGAGGCGCGATTAATCATTTTTTTTCATTCTTGTATCACCTACTAGGTAGCATTAGTGTCGCGCGGTATGTAGGCCTAAGTTTCACGCACCATGCAACTTAGGCGGAAACATCACCCTTATAATTTTTTAAATTGTTAATTAAAAACAACTCCTCCCCATATAAAATCGTTCTATATTATTACTATAAAAATCACATTTTTAAAACATTTAGTGGCGAAATTTGCTTACGACACATACCCGATCGAGTTTCCGACAAATTCAATATGTTTGGTGTTTAATACAATATTTCAACATTTCTGTTCAGTACGAGTCCACTTGCCATGGCCGAGACGACAGTTGAACGTGTTTCGACAAGCTCTCGAGACTGCCAGCGAGGGCAATACACAGAACGGGTAGATTAGTGGTGTTATGGAGGCTAGTCAGGTGCCACAGAATATTTAGGAATACAGAAGTGAAATAGCTGACAGGACAGCGAACTCAGTCACACGCCCCAGTAAAATGGCTTCCCTGGCCAGCAACATTGCGGATACGCCTACGGCTAATCAGCGTAAGGTGGCTTCCCTGCTAGCCGATAGCCAGGCCAATAGGAAACCTGCCGTAACATACAGGAGCCGAACAGACACGACGATGGTATTTACAGCCACGGGCAGCCAATAAGCCCGTATCAAATGAACCGCCACATTTCACGTCTACATTAAAACAGACTTATAGTTAGCGACCTAAAAATTCGCGTTTTCTATTAGGCACAAGTTACATTTTAAACATTTCTAAGATTGTGTCACATTCGCCACTGGCCCTTGATCTATTTATCTCGTTCTGGAGAGTGCTGAGTCAGTATTAAAGAATCAACTAAATGCAGAACCAATTATGTTATATCACTGGGTCAGTGAGCAGCCAATGAACATATGTTGTCTGCTTGCATACACATATATTCTTAGAGGCTAACCTACATGTCAGTGAACCCGCACATTTTCCCAGTCTCTAGCTATAGTCTGTGTCGGTGCGCGCAAGCAGTTGTTCCCCCCTCCTTTTTTTTCACATAAAACCTCGTTCCACCCACTCCGCACCGTCTGCATTACATAGGCCTCAGTGTTAGCAATAAGTGTGGAGTTCCACAAAATGTGTGGAATTTCAAGTGACTTGTGGAATTTTGGGTGGAACGTACGTCTGTATGGAATTTTTGTAGAATGATCAATTTGTAAATAGAAAGTAATTTAAATAATTGTATCATCTATACGTGTAGAAGTATGTATGAGAACGTTTACGGATAGCAACTGAAAACTAAAGTGGAAGCTAAACGATATTTTTGTACAATTCTCTCTCTGCAAAATACTGATATTGAATCGCTCTGTCAAGTTGCCAGCGTGGCACGTATGTAAAACAACGACGGTTTTATTTTATTATCCGTTGAATTTTTCACTGTGTGTGTGGAATTGTGTGAAATTTAGCTGTGATGTTTGTAGATTTTGGGTTGGTTGGTCTGGCAACACTAACTCTCTCTTCCATAGCCACCTTTAGTATGAGGCCGAGGTCTTAGATCTGGCAACCCTGCACACAGGGGTCATTTTAACACTTATTTTAGCTCTTCAAAGGCAATGGCTGTACCTGATTCGTTATTGTACCCTACACACCAGCGAATCAGGGGAAGTCACTCAGTTCGCGAGACAAAATAAGTGTTAAAATGATCCTTCTTGGCAGGGTTGCCAGATCTAAGTCCGCGGCCTTCTACTAAAGACGGCTATGTCTCTTCACAACTTACTATCAGTTTTACATACGCTCACACTCACAGCTATGCAAAATATTAACTTTTTTTTAATACAAGGTCAGTATCAATAGAACCGAATCAGGTATGAGAGATTAATACTTTTTAATATCCTATCCGCTCTGTATTTTTTCATCTAACATAAAACATATTTAGAACGTTAAAGTTTTATATAAATCTGTCCCGTTTTCCGTTGGTTGTATATGATTATTGCTGTTTATTAAGCACAATAATGTCTGCTACCATAGTAATCATATACACATGTATTAATGAGAGCTGGCAAGGAAGACGTACATAAAATATAATAAGACTGTATGCCTATTACTGATAATGTGGAGCTAACATTACAAAATAAACATTAATTCCCAGAGGAAAAGTTGCTAAATAAAATACATTCATATGAGGTAGAGTGAAAGTAACGATTTCTTATTATATAAAATATTGGACAGTTGAAATAAACAAAGAGAGACATTGAATTACAAAATGCGCATTGAACAGTTATCATTT
>PNEQ01134010.1:0-13857 GCA_003012365.1 Medauroidea extradentata
TTCTCTCTCTCCATTTTATCTGCGTTCTCTCTCTCCATTTTATCTGCGTCCTCTCTCTCCATTTTATCTGCGTCCTGTCTCTCCATTTTATCTGCGTTCTCTCTCTCCATTTTATCTGCGTTCTCTCTCTCCATTTTATCTGCGTTCTCTCTCTCCATTTTATCTGCGTTCTCTCTCTCCATTTTATCTGCGTTCTCTCTTTATTTGATTTGATAGTTTTGTTGATTTGACAGTTTGTGTGTTTCAATTTAACAGCAGTCTGTCTCGATTTGGTGGGTTTTTGTCTCAACTTGATGACTCTTGATTCAATATTCAATTTGCCGTATGATATATTTTGTAACTGTTTAATAATCAGTTTGTTTATATTTTAAATTTATTGAGAAAACTGTGTAATTGAACTCTATGGGTGAAATGTATTTTGAACCTTTTTTCAATAATCAAATATGTAAGTAAATAAAATAACTTATGAAAAACATGGGTTTTCATATTTAATACAAATTCATCAAACATGACTTCACTATTGGATCAAGGAAAGTAGGTTACTTTCATATTCCTATATTCAATATCCCCTTAAATATTTCTAAAGGAGTGTCCTTTTTCTTTCCAAAAATGTAGTATTAATGTAGTCGAGCAACTGGTTTTGAAGCTATCAAACTGACAGAGGTTAAAAAAAAATAATTGCTTAATATTAAGCTTAAGGTGAACTTGTTTGCTTCTATTCTACGAGAAATGGAAATTATCTGATATAGCATTGCGAAGTAGAATGTGCCTGCTTCATAAATTATAATTTCATGGCCACAAACTGCTGCACACAATTATGCATTTGAGAGCATTCCTTATTTTTGGAGTATTTTCAATCATTTTTAGAGCAGAGGTATGACATGCGGAACTTTATTTGCAGATTCATATTAATATGCTTAGAATAGATATAACACTGGTATTGTAGGAGAAAATATTTACTGAACCATTTTTCAAGTAAATGGGAAATTAATTCAGCCCAATTACATTATTATAAACAGAGTTTTATAATGTCACTACAAACGTGTTCACTTGTTGGCCGCTGATTAAATTTCACTTAAGTTACTTTAAGTTGTCGTGGAACAATGTTTTAACAGGGTGGCCATTTGCCGGGAAATCCTAGTAAAGTGAAAAATATATATGTGAATATGATCACTGGGGGAAAACCCTTAAATTTTTATATTAATTTCTGCTGGTAATTTAAAAAACGAACTGTACATGGGAACCAATTTTTTACTATCACATGTATTAAGTGGTACAGGAATTAGTCTAACCCTGATTCTACGGACGCTCACAGTTCCCCAAAATTTGTCCGTACGACTGAGTTGTCCACATGAACGAGTTGTCTGTACGACTGAGTTGTCCACATGAACGAGTTGTCTGTACGACAGGGTTGTCACATGACCGGGTTGTCTGTACGACAGGGTTGTCCACATGACCGGGTTGTCTGTACAAGGTTGTCCGTATAACAAGGTTGTCCGTACGACCGGGTTATCCGTACGACCGATCTTGCTTCCTGTGATAAAACAGATTAGTAAAATTTTCCTATGCAATTACAGTGGGACCCCTGAATTACACTTCTCAAGGGACCAGTAAAAAATGGTGTAAAATGCAGGAAAGTGTAATCTGAGGAAAGGTTATAATGTAAAATCATTAAATGGGACCAAATACAAACAGTGTAACTGGCAGGAAAGTGCAGAATCAGGGGGTGTAATTCAGGGGTTCCACTGTATGAGCAAAATAGCAGTAAAATACGAACAAGTAGCATGTAGGCCTAACTTCAAAATAGTGTGTATAAACGGCTCGTTATTACATTTGGCATATTACGAAATTATATTTAACCAATTTATTTTTACTTGTACACTTTCCACTTCGAAATTTTAATCAAAATCCAAATTGTATCCTGTGAAGAAAAGCAAAAATAGAAAACGTACACATTAAGTAATTCCTCAGGATGAATGGTGCCATTGCAATTTGTGCAGGCGAGGGGGAAGAGAAGGAAAATGACGTTAACAATTTTTTTTTTTTGCTTCGGACGACCACCCAATGCTGACATTGGCTGACAGCGGCAGCATGGGCGGGGCATGAGCTATAGCTATTATGAGCAGCACAGACCTCAGAGAGAGAGAGAAAGAGGTAGAGCGAGAGAGAAGCAGATGCCATTCTGAGGAACAGCTGGCAGCATGTCGGTGACATAATTTCGTGCTCTGTGGCTTACATGCGCAACAGTGTTTCTTAATGTATTTTTGCAATTTTTCTGCTGTTTTCATTGTGAAACATTATTTGAAGGTTGAGCTCGTACACCTATGTTGCTTATACATATTGTGATTTATAGTAATATTTTAATAGATTTCTGATATTCATTTTAAATTCCGAAAATTTCTATTTTTTCATTATTCACAGATATTTGTACATACGAGTGAAGTGTACATATGAACAGAGTGCCATACGAGCAGGGTTTCACTGAAATTACAATTTTATCATGTAAGTCTACGAAGAATTGCGACTTTTGCAGTACCTGGTAGTGTCTTTGATTCAAGGTCAATCTATTTTTTTTATCTAAAGCAGTTTTGTATCAAATAGAATATTTGTTTGTAATACGCAGCGATAAAATTATGGTATATTTCTATACAACAAATTGAATTACAAACAAATGTGGTATTTTGGGGTGCGTCTACAGCTGAATCATTAGCAGCCAATATAGTATTTGTGAGCGTGTTTGGAATAAAGTATATATATACTAATCTTGGACTTATAGCCGTTTGTTGCGATATCAATAACGGGTCTGTAACAAGTGTCACCATCTCCGGTGCAGAAAGCTTTCATGTTTATGGAAATTATTTTATTTTCTACCGATAAAATTAGATCGCTATAATTTTTCTGGCTTTGCTTACAACTGTCTGTGTTAATTTTCTATTGTTTGAAGTTAAAGCATCTTGATTTGAAAGAGTTGTTTCTCTAGACATATTTTTTCTTTCGAAGTGTATGTTGAGTGATAAAATTTACTCTCTCATTTTTCTTTAATTTTCTACAGCCTGGTCTGGTTTTTGCCTCTTTGTATTTATTGTTCAATATTCACACCTGCTTTGTTTCCTCGTCTGAGTTAGCAATACTTGCAGAAAGATCTTTTCTTAGTGCATTTCAATGGTTTGTATAATCCTTAGAAGTTCTTATTTTATCAGATTGTCCTTAAAATTAATTTTGCAATGGAATTGGTAGGTCTTTCAAGATTGTACGGAAACTTTTAAAATTTTACTGATTTGCAAGATAGCTCAGTTTTTTACGTTCCTTGCCAAGCCTGACACAAGTGATGAAATTTTGAAGAAAAAAAATTGTTTCTCCATTCAGGTGTCAGGCAAACTGAATCATGATGATGTTCATGTATGGGGATCAGAACCTTGTATTACACGTGAATTGAAAAAAGACAGTCCTGAATCTATGTGTAGTGCGTCACTGCATTTCAACATTGTCCCTGTGGAGATGCCGGAACATACATAAAGAGAAATTTAATACAGACTGGACGTTATCCGTGCTTTTATGGGTACACACATTTACATATTGTGAGTTAATGCTACAACTAGATAACTAGGTAGCTGGAGGTATCCAATTGTAATATTAGGAAATTGCTTTTGTTGTACCTATAGTTATTTGTTGAAATGCAATTTTGTGTTGCATCAATACTCCTAATTAACAAATTTATATGTATAGAAATCAAAAGGAACAATCATACAGGTACTGTAGACATCTGATGAGAACTTAAACTTGGAAAAATTAAGTTACCCAATTCTTGCACTAAGGTGACAATGTATGAATGAGATCAATGTATGAATGAGAACTTTTATCTTGTCACACGCTGAAAACATTTTATATAGTATTGTCTTGTAAAGTCTAGCCATAAAGATGATTTATGAGTACCCTGAAATTACAGTTATTATTGAAATATAACCAGTTGTTAAAAAACCAATGTCTAAAATTCCACATTGTGTTAACGTACATGCATGTACTCCCCTAGAGCTAGTACGATAACAGTAAAGGATTTTGTCACTTCTCGTAGTTATCTGATGTGTGTCAAATTCTTGTTTACTGTTTCAAAATATTTTGTATTCAATCTGGTAAACAAAGAAAAAGTAGGTAACAGCTACTAGTTAATTATTAAAACATGTAGACAGATGCACGAGTACTTAACGGTATCAATACTTGCAGGTGAGAGAACACAAAAAACAGATGGACAACACATTTTTATTGTGTGGTCAGTGTCATTTCACTAACCATCTTCTTTGGGTGGTAAGTGATTGCTTATTGCGGTCTTTGCCTTTGTAATCATAGCAGGCTTGTGTATGCATGCGATCAATATTTTTCTGTATCTTTGTTCACTCACTTTGTGTGTTCTGTTCTAAAGTTACCCTGTTATTTATTTTCAGAAAGATGTCAAACTCTGACAGTGAGCAATTCTCGCTGCGATGGAACAACTTCCACTCAAACCTGTCTTCGGGCTTCCACGCATTCCTACAAGGGGAGGACTTGGTGGATGTGACACTGGCCGCAGGAGGCAAGTTCCTGCAGGCGCACAAGCTGGTGCTATCTGTGTGTAGCCCGTATTTCAAGGAGCTGTTCAAGGTGAACCCTTGCAAGCACCCCATCGTCATTCTGAAGGACGTGGGCCACAAGGAGTTGGAGGACATACTGGAGTTTATGTACCGGGGCGAAGTGAATGTGCGGCAGGACGACCTAACAGAGTTCCTAAAGACTGCTGAGATGCTGCAGGTCAAGGGTCTCACTGGTGATGACTCCAGCTCGGTGAGTCTTGATGTGTAATTTTAGAGATATGTACAGTAGAACCCCAATTTTATTAAGTCTGATTTAATGTAACCTAAATTATTTTTGGTAACCGTGGTTTGGGATTTCAATGTGAAAAGATTTTTTGGAATTCTGGCGTTTTGTAAAGTTAGGGTTCTACGTTAACTAGTGGTAGGTTTCCTGTGGAAATATTTTGGTCCAACATACCCTTGAAAATGCTGCAGTATCTTGCCACTAGTATGATTAGGTGTTATGCATCTGACAACATAGCTGTCTGCAGACCATCAAATGACTTTGAACATTACAATAGCAGATTTCTTATTGCCTTTGTCAAAAGTGCTAACAGCTCCATGTATAAAAGACCTTTTGTAAGCTGTGTAATTATACCCAGCAATTAAATTGATGTGAATAGGCTGTCCGTGGTGTTGACGGCATGGAGCCACAATGAAATTAACTTGACTGAGAGATTTTTTGTATTGACTGGTGTTAGCCAGGCAGTCTAAATTTATTTTTGCTCACTCACCTTTAAAAATGCATAGTGTAGTCACTCACACCTTATTTTTACTACATTAAAAACCCTATATTACACTTTCTAAGGGACAAATGAAAAATTATGTAAATGAAGGGTAAGTTTAAATGGAGGGAAACAACATCTGTTAATTAAAATATTTTACAAGTTAATTCATAATTGCAGGACAGAGGAAATATATGACCTCAAAAAGTCTTTATAAGTAAAATAACCCTCTAACAAAAATATTTTAGCATCAAAATTCTTCTGAACATAGATTAAGAAAAGGTGTGATGTATACTACTAACGTTGATTAAATTACCCCTTCTGTTTTTAAAACATGTAATACACGTACATAATATAGTCTACAGTTTTCTCTCTATTAAAATTTCATCCTCCTTAAACAATTTCAACATTTAATTTGAAATTTTAGGGGAAAATATTGATGGCTTCATAAAAAAATAAGTGTAAATCAGGGGAAGCAAGTATCAACTGAAGTGTAAATGGCAGGAACACAATACATTGTTAACATAGGGAAAATAATGGGAACCAGAGAAAATGGTGTATTTAAGGGGAAAGTATAATTCAGGGGAATGTAAAATCAGGGTTCTACTGTAGTTGAGATTATACCAGACATGAAAATTAATACGTGGTCTCTCATTTTCATCCAGTGCGAAACAGAACACTGTTAAGAATTCCATGCCAGTTAATAAAGCTTTCAAATATGAAAACCATGGAAACTCCTGCTTGTATTTCAATATTTTGTGTATAGCTGGCAGTTTAATTGTTATTGGAGGTTTTTTTTAATACATGTGTTTATAAGCCTAATGTTTGCTCATGATTGGTTTTCAGGACCAGCAGGGTTCCCAGGCTCCACCTCCCCCTTCACCAGCACCATCACAAAGCTCGGTGAAAGTAAAACCTCGGAAGCCGCAACCAAAGGTGAGTTGGTGCATTGTCTGCAGAGGGGAGGTACTTACATATGTCGAGGGCTGTGAGGAGAGCTGACTGGTTCTCTGTTGCAGGCACCACCGCTGGACAGCATGCCTCCCTCGCCTATGGATGACCTGCCTGCCCGTTCGCCTGCAGCAGACGTTGCCCCTCCTCCCTTTAAACGTATGAAGCAGGAATCCCAGCCCCAGCCTTCGCCCCAACCACAGTCCCAGCAGTTCAAGCAGGAACCCCAACAGCCTCAGTACAAGCCCCAGCCTATGACCAGCCCCTCGCCACGAAGACTTCCTCCTGCCTCGCCCCTCTCCATCGTCGACGACTCGAGTCGAGGAGTTGAGTTTGTGGAAGTGACTAAACCTAAGATGGAGCCGGTGGACATTGAGTCTGACGTAGAGGAAGTGGATACTGGCATGGATGATAAGACTGATTTCTCTGACTTCTTTGGTGGGGAGAGTAGCCAATCCCATCAAGATGCTCCAGGTGGGTCTATAATCTTGATGTGACTGGACACAATTACAGTTTCGCACCCTGTCCAGGATTTATTAGTTTCATATTGCCCTTTGATACTACCATAAAATGTCAGGTGTATTTCAGTTTGGCCGTGGCAGTTTTAACATTGAAATTTTTGGATCTACACCATAGTCTTAAAATTGATTAATTTAAACACTGTGAGATTAGTTTTCATTTAGTATCAAAGATTTATTCAGCTGAGATGTAAACCCTTGTTCAAAAATGGGTAGCACGTTATGAAAAGTAAATTCCTCCGAGCTGCATTTAATGTGTTAAAATGAACTTAATTTAACAAGTGTTAGTGACTTGTGTAAAGTCATTGTGTCTACATCACTTGGTGATTCTATGGGTCGGATTGGTTGTGATGGGAGCCAAGTGGGCCAGAGATGTAACAGGGCATGGGGGCCTGGCATTGTTTCAGGAATGGGTATGCTGCCGGGTATGTCAATGTCTGGAATGTCGCAGGATATGGGCATGCCGCAGGATGGAGGACAAGGTAGGATATCTCTCTCTGTCTTTACGCTGAGTCTGCCCTGTCGCACTGGCTGCAGCATGCTCGAGTGTGTTTTGGTCCTCACCCGTGAACTGTTGCTGGTGCAGCTGGGTCGCATGGTCGGCTCGGCGAGTTCTTCCTTGTGGGGGCAAGTGCTTGTAGTTTCCCATTCAACATTGTTTCATTTGTGCACTCTATAATTTGTTTGAGAATTGCAAGTTCAGTGAAAGAGTCGAGAAGTTAATTTATAGACTCCCTTATAGTCCAGTTCCATCTTATTTTAGTATGGGTTGCCTTTTTATATAGTTTTGTTGTATAAAGTTGAACAAAATACTTTGCCATAAGCAGTAATGTATATTTATTTTAAAGTCAGAAAATATTAAAATAAAACAAATTGCAGAGTTAATAGAAAAGAACTATGATTCAGGAATGACAGAAATATTGTTAAATGACCTTGCAACTTACAGTACTTCACCAGCTTTTCACATCTTCATTGCATACTTACATGTTTTAATAAACTTTTTGTGAAATGGGTTGTGTTGCTGTAATATTAACAGTAGACGTACTCATCAGTTGTAGAGGGAATTAGTGGTTTTGCTGTAGTGTTCACTTGCCCTCACAAGTAGTGTCTTGTGAAGTGTGGCGAGTGTCTTGTCTGGTCTAACTCCAGGCCCGGTTGTATTTCTGAATCTTCCGTATCTTCACTAGCCTAACGCTTAGAGTTTTCTACGTTTGTAATTTTCCGGGTTCGTAGTACACATGGGCTTGGCAAGGGCCAGACGGCTCGTCGGGATGAGCAGAGGGTAGGGGATAAATACGTGGTGTAGAATTCCCTTCCCTCTGCTTGTCCATGTGTTTTTGTTGAGTTTGTAAAATTGTGTTGCCCTTGTCCCATTGTTTCGAAATGGTTGAATTGTTTTATTTTGAGTTCCGTACTTGTAAATTAATTTTACTAACTTCATGAATTTACAAAAAAAAATTCTATTTCCCGATAATTTTAAAATTCCACCACTGTGTAAAGAATTCTCAGTTTTCTAGTACAGAAAAGTACCAGAGTTTAAACTAACTTTGTTTTATAAAATAAAAGTAATATCAGTTTTGGTCTGAAATAAACATATTACTTCAATTTTACAACAGCTCTCTCTCTCATGCTTCATCTGAACAGTCAAAAACCATAATTTAAATTAACCTTCATCTACTGTTCTTTTTGAATCCTTGAATGTTAACATTCTTGAAGATAAGTGTGGCAGGTGAGTTAACAATATGATGCCTTGATTAATTCTTATTTCTGCAACAGCACATGATTCGCTATGAGTAAAGTTCGCCAAGGTAATTTTGTTTAGTTGAAATTTTGACCCAAGTATTCAATGGAGCTGTAATTGCAGTATTAAAATATACATGCAGTTTGTTATGCATTTCAAATTAATTCTTAAGTGAATTCACACTTGGTGAATTGTGGCATTTATAGCATTGAACCTTGTGCTGTTGTTTTGAATGCTATTATAAGAGTTGTTGGCTGCTATTGTGCAAGATGTGTTGTTTTGGTAATAAGGTAAGAATTTGTTTTTGAGCGTGTTCTGTAAAATTTTGTGACAATTGTGTGTTGCCTTTTTTGTTGATGTTCCTTGTGGCTGAGCTTTGCTCATATTCTTTCACTTGTGAAGAGTAATTTTTGAATTAAGGCTTTTGCCAGAAGAGAATTTTGTTTCATCGATGTGTGCCGGCGAAGTTTAGAAGTGAAGGGAGCAGATAGAAGTTTTTTGCAGTTGCACCAGGATATCTGATGGTGGGTTCATTTCTAATGTATCTTAGTTTGTAAGACCTAATTGCTAATGTCAAGTTGCTGGTTCGACCAATCTCAGGCCATGTATTTCCCCCTCTTCCTGTTAGCAATCTCTGAATTTATGATCAGAATAATACATTTTCTACATGTCTGTTGCTTTGCACAACCTTTATAGAAGAGGTCCTGTTCTGTCGCAGTATCGTTCTGTTATTACGTGGTTATGTTGGTTCTGGTCTGTTTTGCCGACTTGTTTTTCGGGTTACACGCATTATTTTGTCTCATAACAAACAAATATTTTCAAGAAATCACTACGGAAATAGTGAAGAAGGAAGACAAAAATTTTAAATTGAAGTGTTTTGCTAGTCCTAGTCATTATAGAAGACACCAGTTTAGAAGTGAGAAGTTTGTTGCTGTTGTTCACAAAAGGTGGGTTTCTATTTTGTTAATTTCTTAGTGTTGCGTGTGTTTGTATTATTTATAAGTTCTATTTTTATGTGCTTGTGCCTATATACATATGTGAAATTTTGTGTGGGTAGGTAACAGCGAAGTGTTCTGTAAATTTGGCATGAATTTTTTTGTTTTGTTACAGTATGTGCGAATTTTCAGAATTAAACTTGCGATTTATGTGCCAAAATATTTCGAGAGCAATGGCAATTT
This sequence comes from Medauroidea extradentata, assembly GCA_003012365.1. NCBI lineage: Eukaryota > Metazoa > Arthropoda > Insecta > Phasmatodea > Phasmatidae > Medauroidea > Medauroidea extradentata. Next base: position 9,718 of record PNEQ01134010.1, read on the forward strand.
AGAAAGGGGATGCAATTATTACACATTCGTTCATTATTTAAGGCTAATTTTTTAGTGAGCATTGGTTGGAATGTCTTGGTTTATCGAAGTGGATGGTCCCTAAAAATGTTTTGCGAATTTGTCTGGTAAAGTAAGTTCAGAGTGTATGTTAACGGTCTGGAAGTGTCGCATACATCTGAAAATTTTTACGTGTTTAAAGAAAATTAAATTTTGGTTCGTGATAGTGGGCGTTTGACATAACGATTTATGAGGTACGCTGTCTTTTTTATTAGGTGTATTTCCATGACACTATTTAGTCACGTCTGCCTTAAGTACCAAATGTTTTTTTTTTGCGCTGTTGTCGGTTTCAACATTATGAGTTAAGCGGGGATGTCATATTTAACTGCGATGCTATGTGCACTTGGCAAGACTGATGTAGATGTGCACCAGGTGGAATATTGAAGAGGACATGTTTAATTTAAGGTGGGTTTTCATTTGAGTAGTATTTTAGACAGTGAGTGTACGTTGTGTGGTCTATTGTAGGTTAGTGCTTCATAATGTGCTATTTTGTGTTTGTATGTGCATTGTTATAGCAAGTGCAGAAATTTTGGTATATAAGAGACGTCCTTACATGTATTCTAAACAAAAATTTTTGTTGGGAAGTCAAGAATAATGCAGTCATACTTAAAAAAATACACCTGTAGTGTGATTTGTGTTATTGGCATTTGTATTTGTGGTCTGGTTGGTGTCTTGCATAAGCCATTATGGCCTAGTTTGTCGCTGTACTATATTTTTGTTTTAATAACAATTGTTTTATTTAAAGTTATTGAAATTTATGATGGTAACACACATTCTGATATCTAGACTATTGTACAGAAATCTTTGTGGATTCAGAATATTTGCTAATAATCATTGGAGGCGGTTGTTTTGACAGCATGAAACTTGCTATTGGTTGTAACTAAGGTGTATAAGTGCAGTTTTCGAACATTAAGGAAATACGTTGGAATTATGTTGTGCATAAAAGTAAATTTTTCAGACATCCACACCATGCAAACAAAGTGTTGTGTGAACATAAGCCCAAAAAGACACAGTTTGTGCTACAGTTGGCAATGCATGACATGGTTGATAGCACGTCGGTAGGATCATGTTGCTGGGGGACGTCATTACAGCAGTACATAACATATTACTATGCCACACACTACACCACTCACAGACAGTAGGAACAACTGTGCCACAGCAACATGATCCTGCCAGCACGCTATCAACCATAAGTCTTTTATGCCAACTGTAGCTCAGAAACTGTGTGTTTCTACACAATTTGTTAATCTACACATGAGGGTTGTTTACCTAAAATATTGACATGGAATTGCAATATCTTGTATATGTCAGTTCCACTGCAATATGTGTACTGAAGTGCAAGATTAAAGAGAATTCGTGTAAGCTGAAAAAATATGAGTGTGTTGCCCTACCTTATGAACATAGGTTACAAAAGTTTTGTTGTTTTGGTATATTTGTACAAAATGTTTGTTTTGTAGACTTACATTTTGACTATTTTTACTCTAATGAAAATTATATAGCATTTATAGTTTTTGTATAACAGTAAGTAAAAGCCAATATTGTATAAAACAATTTTGTACAACAAACTAAAACCAATTTACTTAAAGAATGGAATTAATTCATATTGGAGGAAAGTGTCATAAAACATTGCATTGAATTTCTGTATTTTTAAAGAAAAAATGTAGTTAACAATTAAAAAAAAATGTAGTTAATAAATTTCTTTCTAATTCAGCAATTTTTTAGAAATACAAAAATTTTCAATGCAGTTTTTTTAGTTGTGTCTAGATGTAGCCCATGGCACTTTTCTTCAGTAAGAATTATTTCATTTCTGAATGCAAGTTGGTTTTTTAGTTTCTTGTATAAAACCATTTTAAGCAAAATTTTGTCTTCGACATGCTATTACAAAAAAAAAAATTAAAGCTAAAAAATTTTCTTTACTGTAAAAATAGTTACAATGTACCCCTATAACACATTTTGTACATATACAAAAATTATTAAAACAATAACAATTTTGCAGAGAGCCACCCCTCCACCTCCTTTTATTTTTTAATTCTGAGATTCTTTTAAAAATAACTAAATACCTACAGTGCAAATACTGTTTATCTCTCGGTACAGTACAGGCATGGCAGTTAAATAGTTAATGTATATTTAGCAATATTTAAATGTATTTTTCATAAACTATGTTTAATGGCTTAAAATGTATATTAACTCTTATATTTCACGTCTGTAATGTACTGTAGGGTAGATATGGTTTTGTATATCTTAAGTAACATTTGATAGCTAGTTAACGGCATAACTGTTAGTTTATCGTAATGCTAGACAAAATTGATAAATGGTAATGTGGGAAATACTGGTGTCTTTTTCAGTCCTGCATTGTGACAAATTTTACAAAATATCAAGTTATTTCTGTAACTAGCTGTCAAATTTACTGAACGTCTGTAGGCGTGTCCGTAAATGTGTGTTTTACTGTAAATGTTTGAATTTAAAAACTGAAAAATTAAAATCTAATATAGTGAGCGATATCAAATCTTAATCAAGTCTGTATTTTTGTATCTTAGCTATTTGTGAAGGTTTTCGTAATAAGTTAATTAGCGAATTTTTTAAAACTGCGAATTAAGTATAATTCGTTCTTATGAGTTAGAAGAAATATGCTGGGTAAACTCCATCGTTGATTGAAGCAAGAAGTGGAATTTAAATGGTGAATTGTTACAGGTGGGTAAATTCATTTATTTGTAATCTAAGAATTTGTGTTAAGTGTATCTTGCTACCTAAGGTGTGTGTTTTTGGATGCTATTTTATGTTGAGAATGTTAGTCAAATATAATATTTGTTGGAAATGACAGGTGTAATTGTGGCAGAAGCACTAAATATAAGCTGACTGACTGTTGTAATGGTGGCAGAAGCGATGGAAATAAATATTTGCTACTTATTACTAAATATTCATGGGTGACATGTTAATACGAATGCACTATTACTAGACGAGTTGTTCGGTACTAGTGTCCGTGTGTCAATTTTGAATTTGTATGTGGCTGGTATGCAAAATGATTATCCTTTTGAATTAGTACGAGTAATGTTGCTCATCTTGTGTGGTACATATGTTGGTGTATTATTGTTAAGTTTCACTCATAGTTAAAATATAAATAAATTTTTCACGTCGTGAGCTGTATTCCAGCACCTGGTGTAGGTTTTGGCATAGTGTTTAATGCCTGTAAAATTTTAGTTACTTATAGGTAATTATTTGTGGTTTTTTTTGTAACATTGCTAGCCATTTTTAGATTTAAAGTCTGAAATGGCCTTTCACCATTTATACTGTTAATGGTGCCACATCACAAAGTATTAAGTTATTGCCTATATATAACTGTCAAATGTTGCTCATGTAAAACAGAACCAAGTAATTACTAAAGAAGTTGAATGATCTATGAAGAAAGAAGTTAACATGAAACACGTTTTTAAATAGGTGGGTATATATTTACTGAATATTTATAGTAATAAAGTTAGTATTAAGTAACTGTGCTGTCATTTTTTTGTGTGTATAGTCTGTGAAGTCAAGGTTTGTGTATTGCTAAACCAGATTTTACTAACTGCAGTTTGACATTGTCTTCAAATGGGTGCAAGTGCAAATTATGTTCAGATCTATTTTGAGTTTATAAATTTACGACCTGAGGATTGAAACATGCAAGATTTGTTAATCTATTTTTAGTTGTGTGGTGGTAACAATGGATTTTAAAACATTTTAATAAAGGTTATTATTGAAAAGTATTCTCTAATGTAATTAAAGATTTGTACACACAACATAGTAAACATTAGACATGATACAAGTGTACACACATTGGCAATTTAATGTTCACACAATCATCACAGACCTGGATATAGCAGCTGCAAGACTGAACAGATTCTCCACAATCAAAGGTTTACCAAAAGACATTTGTCATGTACAGAAGTTGTAGTTATTTTATTACATACATTACAATCAAGTTACCTGCAAACATTGAGTTACTTAATTTAATTTTTAACATGTTTTTTTTTTAAGTTAAACATTTTTTTTGTGTTAATGTATTTCGGGAATTTTTTCTTGTAACGAGTATGATGCTATTGCACTCTTAAA
>PNEQ01134010.1:13957-31512 GCA_003012365.1 Medauroidea extradentata
CCCCCCCCCCCCCCCCCATCGTGAATTTTGGAAAGTGTTTTGAAGATGCCAGCATTTCTTTCATGTAATTTTGTATAAAAAAGATTCTCATTACATAGTTTTACTAGGTTACTCATTCAATTGTAAGGGATCTTTAGGCATTAACCCTTTACGATATCCCTTCAGTGTAAGAATTTTTTTACGTTGATTGTAAAAATTATTAAATGTTTTTTTAAAGACTTTGAATGAAATGTCTGTAAGCACTAAAGATATTCCAAAATATTTATAAAATTTGTTCTATTGATTTGCAACCAGAAATATTGCGTGTCTGGAGGATATCTTAAGGGGTTAATGAGGCATTCTTCATCCAACAGGTTGACTTGTTCTGCCTAACTGAATTTTTTCACAACTGAAAATTCTAAAAGTACCAGAAGTGAACTATGAATTTTATAACGGTTAGGAAAATTGAAGGTGTTTGTATTAACTTTCAAATAATGCAAGAGTTTCTAGTTCAGTTTTTAAATATATAATGGAAGGTAAGATTAGTAATGTTTTCCACTGTAGTAACTTTTGAAATTTCTGTTGCAGAACAAAAAAAAAAAAAAGAAACCAATAAACATGTAGAGGGAGAATATTTACGTACTCGTACTGAATACAATACATAAAATGTCTTGTTTTGTGAATATGGAAACAGAGTAATTAACAATTGTGAAACTTAAGACCAAACATAAAAGCAGGAAGGAGCAATTGGTGTTAATTTTGTGCAAATTAATAGAATCTGCTACCTAGCTACAGTGTCGTATAATTTTGGAATTTTCAATTATACTTGCTTGGCATCTTCATGGTGTTAAATGTACTGGCTTACTATAGGTGGACAGACTGGTGCTGATAATGGGTAAGTAATCACATGGTTGCTGACTAACCTACCAGACATGTTGAAAAACTGTACTGATCTGTATAAACAGCTTGCACTTGCTGAAGGTGAAGTGAATTTGCATAGCTGTTGGCCACAGCTGAATTTCATTGAGGGAAATAATATTCTTTTTTTACGCATCTATGCCAATTTCTTCATTAAAGGTAATTTTCTAATTAAATGTGGCAGTTTATGTATGTTAAAAAGATTTTCAAGTGGCAGGCTATCTTGTGGCATTTAAAATTACATTTATACTTCCTGCACACATTTCATGCTGGACAGTTTACACTTGTGCAGCAGGAAACTATAACAGCTAGTGCGAACATTGCAATACAGAATACATGTAAGTATACTCCGAAAAGGCATAAATGGTCATGGATTGATGTGTCAACTTGCTGCCTCTTGAAGCTGGCCTAAGTCAGTGATGTTGTGTACTTCAGCGAAAATAATCATTTTATAGGTTATCAAGAAGTACCAACATAAAATACCTTTACCTTCAATTCACTTAATTGGTTAACCTGTGGCCAAAGATTTCTTTGAATACACACTAGTGATACCGGTCCAATTGAGTTACCATAGTGGAACTTCTGTAATGTTGAAAAATCTATTACATTTTTTGTTTGTAATCTGTACTGTGTACAGTATATAGTATTGCAAATTCTAGGTTATTAAGCTCACTGGGATTACTGGTTACCCAAGACACTGTCAATTCAAAAAAATTTTCTTTAGTATTGCACTTTTTTTGGGATGTTCTGTTTGCTATGTAGTTTTGCATCTGGATTTTTAAAAAAATTAGATTATTGGGAAATACATAAGGTTTATTTGAATACCTTCTTTCAGTATTGTATTTGAATAGGAAAGTATACTATACTACATTCAGTGATTTTTCTGCCAGCCATACAAGCAGTAAGGTAACTTTGAATTACATTGATGTTGATTGGGTAGGTTTTTATACTACTTTAGCAATTTCAAACTCAGTAGCTCCCAGACCCTTCTACTGCAAGTGGCATGTTCATATTGTTTATTTCTTGCATTAAAGTCACCAATTACCCTATTTACCCATGTACCACCTGCACCTTTTTTTCCCCAAGAAACCAAATTGAAAAGTTGGGGTGCAGGTCATACATATAAATCAAGGTTTTGGATGAAAATGAAGCCTTGAAAAATGGAGTTTACCATGCATTTTTTACAAGAAAATACAAGTATGTTCAATATAACATCAGATTGTAGGAACTCCCATCCCCCAAAAAGAGAAGGTGTTTGGGTTCCGTGCCCCCCAACCCTGGGAAATGTTTGGGCGCCAAGTGCAAAAAAGATTTATTTAAGAGTTTCTCAATCTTAACATATGCTAATTACATAGCTGGTAAAAAAAAATTGTGAAAAATTTGTGAGAACAGATTACAAGAAAAAATTATATACTGAGGCCTAAGGCACAAAATAATAAATACCATTAGAAACTTGAATGTTACAAGCTGCAGTAATTGTAAGATGTATGCAAACACAAAAAATTAATTTAAAATATTCACTGTCATACAATCTTGCCTGATAACCCTAGTATATTTTTAAAGCAAATGTTGTCGAAACTTTCTGAAATCTGAGTAAAAAAATTCATTACATTTAAACAGATAAAACATTTATAAAGAAAAGGTTTATAAAATTAGTCAATTTCTACTACATGTGGTGTTGGCACAGTACAGAAGCTGTATGTATCACCCATTTTAATTAAAAAAATATTAAGGTGTGCATCTACAGGACTTGTAATATTAATAGCAAAGAAAATATGTTTTTTTGTTGGGAGTAATATTTTTAAATATAGTCCGTTCTTGGTAAAATGGCGGGTGCTTTGGATATCTTTAATTTCTTCAATGTGCACTTGGTAAGATATTACGACAAAAAATTACTTTTAGCATTATGGAAAGAAAATAACTAAGCATTTGTGTGTGAAATGTAACAAGTTTTAATTCTAAAGTGCAATATGAATTGATATACGCCAATGCAACAAATTGGTTTTAGCCATTGTTTTTAGTTGATTACAGCACAGAGGTTATGGATGAATATCAGCTATCACAATTAGTGTGTTTCTTACTACTATGAATCTCAATATATTGGCTGTTCTTCAGCTTATGGTATAAAAACCTTTGGTGATTCCTTATCAATAATGAGGTATAGTCATTAAGTAAAATTTATGCCTGCAGCAAGATTTGTAAGGGAGATCATTTGTCCTTGAAAATTTAATTCTTAAATTTTATTTGTGGGAAATTTTTTGAAATTTGTTAACTTTCAATTCTGTGCACAATGATAAGTGTTGGAGATCTTAGATTAACTCCAGAAACTGTTCTTTAAAACTTTCTTTATGAAGTCTTTGGCAATGGATTTTGTGAACAGTTAATGTTGCTTTTCTGAGCAGTACATCTTAAGCAACATGTCTTGTTTTAAGTCGTTAGAATGTGACGTATACAGTAGAACCCCAAATTTGCGTTCCCCTGAATTACACTTTACCCTTAAGACACCATTTTTTCTGGTTCCCATAATTTTCCATATGTTAACAATGTAATCTACTATAACATTTCATGAGTAAAAGGTCGTTTTACATTATCATAGTGTAAATTATTGTGTTAATGCAGATAAACCTAGCAAACATGAAAAAACAGCTACACATATATATATATATATATATATATATATATATTTTATTTACGCATATGCAAGTCACTAACAATGTGCAACTGCTTGCTAATAGCAACGAAACAAATTTGCACACAATGTTAAACAAATAGCAGAAACTAGAATAAATAAATGTTAGTTTGACATTGTTGTCCATGCACAAACAGTTGGCGATTTCGGTACTCCTAGAAATGTGTTTCAGAACTTAAGCATTTCGTTTAGTTTTAATATTTCAGAATTTTGTTCCCCAAACAATGTAGAGTGAGATTAACATGGTGTATATGCTATTTGGTAAATCATTTTATCTTTATTGCTCTTAAGACTTACATTGGCTCTTATGGAGGAAGTAAGTTACGGGCTACAGTAACCATGTGTATAAACATTCAAGCAACAAGGGCACAAATACACTGACTTGGAGTGTTTGCCTGGGCAGTGTACGGCATGGCCACCCCCTGAAAATACACATTTTCTTAATCTATGCCCAGTAGATGTTAATCCCAAACAAAATTTTTTGTTAGAATATTGATTATATTTTACTTCTTAACACGTAATGAGGTCACACATTACATCTGTGGTGCGATAATGACTTGACATGTAACAATGTTTATTAATAGATGTTTGGTTACAGTTTTTGTTGTTTACCTCCATTTATACCATTTTATTATTTGTCCCTTGAAAAGTGTAATAGAGGGGTGTACTATGAAATGCATTCTATTGTGTCTGTGCCAGTAATACAATACCTGTGTTATTTACAACCACATCGCATATTTCAACCAAGTAAACTTCAGCGAACTTGCCATCAAGCAATTCTTTACACTGGTATGCCTATCAAATTTTTGGCATGTTTTATGTGAATTTTCATAATAAGCAACAAATTGGTGTGCTGAAGATGTTACTGCAGCATCTCTGACTATTGCTAGGATTTATTTCTTGCAAATGGTGAATTCTAGAGATTTTCAAAAACAGGACCTTTTAAGTTTCTTTTGTGTGTACTTCTCAGAAAATTAACATGAAATATTTGCAGAACCCAATGTACACAGCTCTACTCAATGAGTGTGTTGTTTTCATAACGGGGATAGTTCTAAAAGAGTGGCTTATTTATGGGTTGAAGAGCTCTGTAATACTCATGTGCACATCCGTAATTGGAACTCCTAGTAATTTCGAATATTTGCCAAAATAGTATTTAACATTAAAATTTCCAAGTGTGAATTTCTGTCTAAATATTGTACTAGACAAAAATTTAATTGTGAAATGATACCTCTTTGTGGTAAAGAATCACGTCCTAATGTTTGTAACATGTCAAGAAACAACGTGTATGTATATGAGACAAAATGAAAATGTGTATAGAGGGGAGGAATTTACATGTAAGGTCTCTAACAAAAAGCTACACATTGGGTCATCAGTTTGTATGCATTAGCAACAAACTGACTATAATTTGGCGTGTCAACAATGTAGTTTGGCAACATCAAGTAATGGTTCAACAGCTGTCCAGTGCTGCATTACAAAGTACAATTTGAGTTTGTAAACTTGGAGGCTGTGGCATTTATCACAGTTTAGTTCAGGTGGGTATTGCATATGTTTTTCAGCATGCAACTTTGTCGGAAGTATCAAGCATAATGGACGTTGCGCTAAAGCAGGGTTTGTAATACCGGCATGATTACCCCCTTAAACTTATGTCCCACATGTGAATGACGCTATTGTCTTTGAAATGATGCATAACTCACAAATGCAAAATTTTACTGCTAGTAAAGTTAACCAGGAAACACAATGGTCCGCAGTTAACTAGGTAGAGAGTTATGTTGAATTTGTATATTTAAAGTTATTAAAACTTAAAATGGAGCAAATATTGTTACATAGGTATGTTAAGAATTTTCTTTCTTTAGTTCATAGCCAAATTTTTAAAATCCCTTTTTGTATGAAGTAAGCGACATAGATAAAACTAGTTTCAACACACGTGATATTTTTATGGTAATGAATGCTACCAGTGAGATTACAAATATATTCTAGTTATTAGGAGCCCACTGGCGAGCAGTTATAGTAAATGCTGTATTAAGTGGTTAAATATTTAGTACGTACATAAAAAAATTCTGGACTATGGAGCTACCCTTGCATCCTTCATTCTATTCAGTGTTCTGGTCTTTACTTTTCTAATTTTGATATTTTAAAAAAATTTTTGGAAACATTAAATGCAGGTTGTGTGAATTTTGACGATGTGGCGAAACTCATTTGGGAGACCCAGGGTTGAATTAGCCATGTTTATTAGTTTCTCTTGTATCCCAAAATAACTTCTACAAATGCTGGGATGTTTCTTAAGAGGATATGGCCGCTTCCAGCCTCAGTTTCTGTTGCATATAAACTTGTCATCGATTTTGTTGCCTACAAGATGATGTAAAGCTCCCTTGTTCTGTCTTGTTCAATTTTGAATAATACTGTTTTATGTGAAGCACAACTATTTTGAGATGCAGTATCTAATATGAAAAATTAAGTTGCTAAACAGGAAATGTCAACTGTGACACAGGAATTGGAAGTGGACTAAATTAGCTATGCCACCTAGTCATGCTTTGTAATTAAATTATAGTAAATTTTTTTTTCTTATTCCTCTTTAAACTGATCTACGCTTATCAAGTTGCCTAATAGTAGCACATGAAAAGTGACGGAGCTATTGGGGAAGAGTGACAATTTTGTTGTATTTTCCATTTTTGAGACATGATGTTATCTAAATTGCAGCATTGAACTTTTCTCTTGGCCAAACCATGGCATATATTGTTGGTAAACTGCACAACATAAATAATGGAATTTTTCATTTATTTGTCGTGCAGAATCGTTGCAAGAAAATTATTTAAAAGTTAACTTACAGTTCTCTTGCAATGATTCTGTACATCATTTACTGAAGAACTCAATTATTTATGTCTAACAGTTTACCAAGTTTATATCCTATGTTTTGTCAAAGCGAAAAGTGTGGTAGTAAAATTTGAATAAATGTTACGGCTCAAACTGAAAATTCAATAAATGTGTTCTAACACTCCCCCTTACAAAGGTAAAGGTACATTAGTATGATTGGCTACGCCAGTCGCAGTGCATGGTAATCTTGTTTTGGTAATGGGGTATGTGGGTAATCCTGTTCGGCACATACAGCTTTGAATAGACAAAGGAAGTTCATAAACATTACAGAGTTTGCTGAGAAGTGTTTTATAATTGCCCAGCAAGAAAAATTTTTTTAAAAAACTATTACAATGTGGACAACTACACACTTTAATTTCCTGCAGTGCTTAGATCAGGTCAGCTAGTCTTATTAATTTTTACTACACCAAAGTTTGGCAACACAAGAGATGGCTATTGGTTATTTTTATTATTCACAAGTTTAATGGTAGGGGGTTCATACCTCTGGTTTCCCCCTTTAGGCTAAAATTAGTGTGGAATGGAAGTATATCCCATTTTTCCTGTATATACATCCATGCCTGTACAACCACTGTAAACTCTGCAGACAGATGTGAATATGTTTAGTAGAAGATATACATTTCGCAGACATTGTTACACAAGTATGTCATAGACTTATAAATTATCATACAGTATGGGGTATTCTTTAGGAATCTGCATGGCCTATGTTTGGTAACTATGCTTCAATATTTGTAACGTACCTTAAATAATGGAAAACCTAAATTAGGATGGCTGCATAATTATTACACAAGATATCTTTTCTTGCACAAACATATATGAATGAAATGTTCAGGTTTTGTAGTTTACTAGAGAAAACCTAAAAATTGTTCTGAAATCCACCATACAAGGTTGAGCTTATATGGAAACAACTATAAACATCATACAAGTTCCAACATGTGTAATGAACATGCACTTAGATGTTATTGTAAGATTAGTAGCGATACAGACAGTAATAACACTCAAGTGATTCGGCCATTGCTCCGAGACAGGTCATGCCATGCCCAGTCTTGCTAACCATGGTAACCTCATAACTAGATGGCATAGTTATCTGGTAAAAATATATGTACAATCTAGACATGATTGCTTGAAGCATGTGGTGCTGGATGGTAGGTAAAATTGTGTGTGTGTGTGTGTGTGTGTGTGTGTGTGTGTTGCCTTGCCAATTGACACAATTTGCTCTTCGTCTTGCCCATCATTTGTAAGGTGTAGCATCGTAAGTTTGCCTTGGTTTTCTCAAGGTTTTCAAATTGTTTACAAACATTTGCATGTTTTATTCAAACAAAAAGTTTTTAACTGTTCCATTAAAATACTAGTTTTTTTGTAAATCCAGCCATTAATTCATATTGTTGTGCGGTAAGCATAAACATATTACTTTACCTCTATAACCAACCATGGGTGTAATTTCAGTACCATCTACCTTTCTGGTTAATAGGAGACGTCACCGAGCATTACTGCTATAGGCTTGAACAGTATAAGAGTTTGCCCAATTTTTGACGTTGCTCATGCCTGATGGTTTTACCCTCCTGACTTCCGGCGGAAGAAATGGGATCGTCTCCAGAGAGTTCTTTGAAGAAAAGCCTGAAGATCAAGTCAACTTATGCTGTTGTACTCCAGTCTTAGTACACATTTTCATTGAACAGTTGCCACATGTAATTTTGGTGTTGTGAAGTTCGATAATCATTATGAAGCATTATTTTGTGTGGGTATGTAGGTATTCTACTTGTTTCTTTGACAGCGTAGTTGTTACAAAAGAAACCAATTTATTCTGATAATTGCAAAGGGGTAGAGAAAGTTGGCTACAAATTAACCCAGCATTCCTTAAGGGGTAATTTTGGAAATCATGGCCATACGTATCCTGGTTCACTGAATGGGTGTTCAGTAGTATGTTGCCAGTGCATCACCTAGCTGAGTGTTAGATGTAGGCTTTGGCTAGTAAAGACAACTTGAAACGTTTTCCTGTTGACAGAGGTAAGTATCTCAACAGAGCTGTTCGAAACTTTTTTTTTACAGTGAAATATTTGCCATTTTAATTGTCATAAGTTGCAAAGTTTGCCACAGGTGTTAGGGTTTCAAATCAACTGAAAAAAATAGAAACAAAAAGTGATGTTAAAAGCAAGATGACAATGTGTAAGAACCAATATAACTTCAGATAATTGTGCTGTAGAAAAATTGTGGTAGTTAATAAACTGCTTGTTAATCTATTATGAGAGTATAAAAGTGACGCAGTAGAATCCAGTTACTCTTTTGGAAAATTAGATATTTATGGTTCAGCGAAATTTTGCCATCACACGAGAATGCAGAAATTAAGAATGGGAGAGAATTTTTTTTTTGTAAAAAGTGGCCTCTTAACTAGAACATCACAAACGTGTAACGTGCCGAATTTCAGACACCAAATCCAAAAAACAACTGCTTATGGCGGTGACTACTGGAGAACTTATGTATGCCGAACCAGTTGGAGAGCATACAAGATAGAGTTCCAATAAAATAAATACTATGTACATTTACACTTATTACTCAATCTAATATACAGGAATAGGTGGGTTTACGTTGCAGTCCCTGTAGCAACAAAATAACTTAAAACCAAGTGAACTACTGAGCTTGCACAAACTTTACTACTTAAGCAGCAATCTGTACACTATTACTGCAGAATTACGTGAATATTTATTTACGTTATCCAACATGGTGTTGCAACGTAATGGATTGACTAGGAAACAAAAAAATTAGCCATACTGTAATAAAGGTTTTTGTAAATACATTTTTCTAGGATACTTCATTTTAATTAGAAATAGCTATTTCGATCAACATAGACTACAATTGACAGTGAAAGGTGTTTTATCACAAACGTGAATTTTGCTAGATGTTTCAATTAGTTACCACACAAAGTATATGTTTCAAGGTGCAATGGTTGTGCCATTAATTTGCAGTAAAAACAGTCAACGTAAATAAAAGCACAAACAATACGTTAACATGACCAATTGTTTTTCTGTGGGTTCATTATCATCTTTTGAATCAACGCCACTTTATATAATTTTCACTGGTAATGCTGTCTCATATATACCTTTTTTGAAGTCATGACTTCATCATTTCTACTGATTTGACAAATATATTTTAATTCCTAATGGAAAGCACGTTTTTGTTAAAAGCTGGTTTTACTAAGCAGTTTAATTTTTCTGGTTAAAAAAAACTATGTACATTTATCTAATTAGTTAATTTGTGAGAATATCCCTGATGCCATTATTAGGTGAAACCATTGTGTATTTGAAAAAAAATGTCTTGGTAAAACTCAGTTTTTAACAAAAATTGTTTAATGTAGCTACAATTATCAATGAATTAAAACAAGTTTGCTGTAAGTTTTACGTGTTACAAGGTATAGAAGCATGTGCCTATGCTAATGATTTTTAGAATTCAGGAAGTAAGACGTAGTACCTTAGTTTTGCAGGAGGAAAATCACAAATACAAGTTTTTGTTATAAGCAAGAAATGGAACAAGAATTCCATGTTGAAAATTGACAATGGAAACCAACATTGGTTACATTAACTAAAGGTAAGGAGAAATAAATAAGTTTTTGGGTGCAGAATGTAGTAAGATCTGCAATCTGTGGAAAAATTGTTTGAATATTTCATCTTCAGTAGAGGATTGGTTTGCCCTAGCCTATTTTTTTCTTTTGGAATTGAATTGTTTTACTATTACTATAGTTCATAGCAAGTGTGACCCAATTGGGGAGGGGGGGGGGGGGAAGAAAAGTTGGCCATGTTGCTTCTCACCCAAGTGAAAATTTCTTTTGAGATAATGGATGTTAGAAAATGTGGAGCCTTACAGCCAGGCAACACGAGTTAATGCAGGAAGTTCGCGCAGTACTCTTTATCTAGTGAAGTTGATAAGGTATTTAAAGATTTTTAACACATGTTTCAGATCTTGCTAATATAAAACTACACTTGAAAATTTATTATTTATGTCTGCTTTCTTTATTTTGTTTATTTTAGTAAATGTTTAGTTTTTCAGTGTCAGTTTTCATTAACAAAGATTCTCATAATTTTTTTTACAAGGAAACATACTGCTAAGTTGGTATTACACTTTCATTAACATCCAGTTTAGTGGAAAATTGCATCAGAACTCATAATTTGGTAGTTATGAATCACTCCTGATACAATTGCAGTTCCATGTTCACAAAAAGCAATGGGACGAATTTTTTAGTTGGAAAACTAACTGAAGTGACTGCTTACAGCACATCTTTTCATACAAGCTACTTTCAGAGCTTATCATCCTTACGGTTTGGCGAAAATTGAGATGATGTTATGTTAGTGCTTACATATGAATAAAATCTACATTATTGGTAAAACACTAATTTGTCAGGGAAGCTGAGGTTTATCCAATTTTATCGGGTATACCTTCACATCTGTGTTGTGCTGGACCTAATTTACAGCAGCACAAATTATGTTCAGATCTGCTGAATGCAAATTATTATAACAGCTTATGAAAAACTACTCCTATTTCAACAAGTGTGTAATACTGCTTTTAAGCAGTAGTTTTTTAGTGAAGAACCTCTACAGCAGCAAGTAAGATTACATGGAGTCTATACGAGTACCTATTTCTTAAGAATCATCACATACTCAAGTTTTTTTTCCCCATTTTTTTTCTAATAAATTTATTCTGGGGAGTGAAATTACTAGAGCCAGTTATAGCTGTAAAATTTTATGTACAGAAATGTCAATGCTTTTGTGTAGCCATAAGTCATACTTTTACAGACATGTGCCAACTATTCTGTGAGTTAGAGGGTGAGAATATGGTTTAATTCAGTTTTGGGGGAACTAGGGTGAATTACATTAGAAGTACTACCCTCTTGCAACATGATTTGACACCAGTGTATAATTGTAAAAGTAGCAGTGGGGCAAGAAACATAATTTGCCTCCTCAGGTTGAGTTATAGGTTTGGTGGAGGGAACCAGCCTTTCTACTTTTGTTGGCTGAGGTTTCTTTATATTAACCTTCATTATTTTGCCATAATTTACAAAATTTTGAGTGGGGAATGAATCTTAAGGCAGAGGTATCTTTTGGCAAGAAGTAGATATTACATCAAGACATAAAAATATAGGACCACCACTTAAAAAGCAGTGTTCAGGCGATTTACAGGTGGGAAATCTGCTTGCGAGAAGTGATGTGATAAGTCATGATTGAATAATCTTACTGTATGTATGTGCCCAGGCTCTAATTTGACAAGGTATCAATTGGCTGGCTTTAATTTCTTAAGAGCACGTGGTATACAATTAAGTGCTAAAAGCATCAGTTCGAAGTTGTAGGTTCGTCAAAGTGAACATCAACAAATTGGACAAGTTTTACAAACTTTCTGAGCAAGAAACTTTCTCGAGTACATAACACATTTCTAAGTAACAATAGTTGATGCACAAATATCATTAATTATGGTGCAACAGATCACGCTTAACCAAATTATCATCCTGGGTAAATGTATGCTCTTAAAGCTGGCTAATACCATTATCTATAGTTGTAATAGATTTTTTAAAGTGGGTTAGATTTAAAATGTCTTTAGCATTTTTTTTTTTTTTTTTTTTTTTATGTCTACCACACGCTCTTGGAAGAAATCATCCTACTGTGCATGCACTTAAAGTGTGTTGCAGAAATTTGAAATTTCTCTCTCTCTTTTTTTTTTCCAACCAATTATTCCTTACATTTGTATACCTAATTTATAAATACTTCAAAAAATGTCACAATGAATTAAAAAATTTTGCATGCTTATTAGAAATGACATTTTTGGCTGTATCAGAATAGCCAAATACTTGATTTCCAGATTGCAAAATCTGTGAAAATACCAGGTTTTTTTGAACATCATGCAATTGACTTTAAATCATGCTTTATATAAAGAATATGTTATGGTTACAACTTATTTGACAGGAGAAGCATTTACAGAACTAGAATAGTTTGTGAATGAAGAACCTTGAAAATGTATGCCTCATCTAGATGCTTGAAGCAAATTTGAAAGACTACTTTTTATAAAAAAAATTCAGTATTATTGTACAAATTTTGAAGTAAAGTAATACATTTTTCTGAGGTGTGAGAATAATTTAAACCCTTAATAATTGATTACAATGGTAACAATGTTGGATTAATTTGTCAATTTCTTTATTTAGTCACAGTAAATAGTTTTTTCTTTTTAGATAGTATAATTATAATCTTTTTCGTGTTACAATGACGTAAGATTAAAAAAAAAATTTTTTTGTGGCCATATTGTATTATTTAAGATTCTCATAATTTATGTTTTAAAAAGACGTATATCCTAATTTGGTTGTTCTTGTACGTTCAAGAAATCAGATTTAGAGACGTAATTCACAAACAGTTTTTTTTTTTTTAAGTTTTTTTCCCATTACAGTTAAATGAACGTGAGAAGAGCTTGCGGGATGAGAGGTGCTGGTTACCCATACCTTAGTTGCCTGCACGTATTGAAGCACTGGTTTGTCTTGCAGGGGACTTGCAGCTGTTCCAGTCACGACGTGGCTACGTCTGGGTGCTGCACAACGGCTATCGCTACAACAAGAACCGCCAGAGCGGGCTGCGTACGTTCTGGAAGTGCTCGGGCTACCAACGTAACAAGTGCCGGGGCCGACTGGTGACCCTTGGAAACCGTGTCACCAAGGTTGCCCCGCACAACCACATACCCTTCGAAGGTGCGGATGTGAACCACTTCCTGAACACCTCGCCGGGAAGCCAGACCCTGGATGAACAGGAGGTCATTCATTGGGTCTGAAGCAAAAACTATCTGCAACTCACTCTCGGGCCTGAATAGCTAATACAAATAGACAGGCAGTAGTTTCGTTGTTCTTGTGTTAGATTCTTGCAAGAATTAGCTACATATAATGTTACTGTTGCGCAGGGCCATCTACAGGATTTCCAGGTTCTATGTAAGTAAAAGTCTTCAGGCCCCCAGCCCTTGTCATCTGAAATCCACCTTTTTTTGTTTCTTTTTCGATTTCGAATTTACAAGTAATATATATATATTTCCAAATCAGCTGCCTGAATGCAAGATTAATGTAGTGGATAAACTTTTTTTTTCTAATATATATCCAACCTGCACCATGAAGCTACCTATTGGTCCCAGGCCTCTATGCATTTGAACCTCTGCTAACACCTCTTGATGACCCTGCTGTTAAGTAGAATTAGTCTATGCCACCTGGATTTATCCGTTTTCTGTCAATAACTTCTGTTTCAGGGGAGTTATCAAAATTTGTGACAGAGCAGGTCATAGGTGATAGCTTGACAGATTATCTAAAATTCCTGCTACCCTAACATCTGCATTATTTTGTAATAGGTTACAGCAGAAAAGAAAAAATATCTTTCTATTTACTGATTTTGTTGACAGATGATTAATCAAAGTTTACAGGGATCAGTCTCTGAGACTTGGCGATTAGCCGACAATACACAGTCCCTCTGTATGGTTACGTGTGTGCATGGTTCAGATATCATAATATTATAAAATCATGGAAAAACCTGACATATGCAATAATATGTGTTCATGTGTCGGTTCTTAGTGGTGTTTATGATATTTTTGTAAGCAGTATTATTTTGATTTAGTTTCATGATAGAATCGTGTAATCAGTCAATTCCATGTTTCACTTATTCATTAACATACTATTTCAGTAGTACATATCTTGGAAGAATTGTGAACATGGCAAGGAAAGGTGAATGCCAATTTCCCATACTTTTTGCAAGGACCTGGTTTAGAAGAGGAAAATAGACTGAATATTCTCACTGAGACTAAATTGTTTTAGATAATGTTCTGTGTAGTATACTATAATTCCATTTTAAAAACTAATTCTGTGAAGCTAGAAACATGTAAGGTGAGATCAAATAGCATAACTAAATGTTATTCCACACGTGGCATTTATCAAGACAGTATCTTGAGGAAGAGTTTCTGTTTTATAATTACAGGGGCAGTATCACTGGCAACAGAAACATTTAGCAGTACGGTATGTCTAATGAGCCAACTTTCCTTTTTTTGGAGCAAATTGTATTTATGAAGGTACTAGTGCTTGCAAGGGAGGTAGAGTAGCTAGATAACTTAAACCAGAAACATAGCAATAACATTCACAAACACACAGGGGGACTGTGTCACAACCTTGGGGTCACAGAGGTGTGACCAGTTCCACACGCGGCTCGTGGATTTTGACACAGGTAGGGCTGCATACAAGGAGGAACACTTATCCCACAATAAAAGGAGGTGGTCCGGGGAGTCCTCCCCCAGAAAAATTTGGATTTCAAGGTGCAAAATGGTGTTCGTTAAAGGGCCTCCGTAGTCCCTAGTAGAGGAAATCAAGTAACATTCGAAGTAGTTACCGCTATTCTATTTTCTCAAACAGTTTAAAACATTTCAAGGTATTAATTTTTTTAGACCGAAATCCACAAACATACTTTTAACAAATTGAAGTAGCAAGTAGGTGGAGAAAAACAAGGGTAGCTGTGTGGAAAGTTACACCAAGTCGAAACTATGTGAGTGTGTGCTGTCCAGACATCGGATCGACATCATAACTCGGGTGTTTGTAAGGTTCACAAATCACAATGTTTCACATTTAACAAAACTGCACTGTTAATTTAATGCACCATAGTTCGTGTTATTATTTTTTTATAACACTACTACATCTTGCTTTGTTTGAAAATTAAAATATTAAGTCAATAACATGTTTCAACTAATGTGTGGATACCCGTTACTTGTACGTGGAGTTCATTTGTCGTTCTTTTCTTAGAACAATTTCCGCAATAAACTTGTTATACAGTGCTCACTTTATCGTGAACGGCCTGTATAGGGTAAAGGACGTACGCAAGGAGGGAGGCTAGAGACTTCGAACAGTGACTTTTATAAATATAAAGAAATGTAACTATACATAGGGTAAATTATAAAAATATAAAAGAAAATGACTCCCAAGACGTTAAATATTTAAAGTCGCCTAAATATCTAAATAAATTTAGGGAAATAATAGATATGGAATGTTAAATTGTAGTGGTAATTCCCCTATTACGAAATACTTGAGTATAGGGAGAGTACATTTGTTTATGGCTTTCTGTCTCTTCTTCTGCAGAATCATAGTGCTCAGCTATAAAGTATGTTCTTAATTTAAAAATGAATAACAGTTACTTCTATTTTACTTTGTATTTTTAAGTTTATGTTAATTTATTATTATATTTCGTGTGAAATAATAGGCAGCAAAAAAAAACTCTTATTTTGGCTTAAAAGTTCCGTATATGTAGATACATGCTAATTTATACCAGTTTTTTTTATGTTTCAGCTGGGTTTCAAGTGAAAATGTAGTTACAATATTAGAATTTTTCTTACTGATTAACTAAGTCGCGTATGAAAAATGTTAATGTTCATAGGAAACGCCACGGTGTGTAGGACAGGTCACGAAATCTGGTACAATTTACTGCAGTGATGTCGCAAAACGAGCAAGTTGAGTGACAAGCTGCGTCTGTCGTTAGTTCAGTGTAACGTGGCATGTGGGTCTTGTGAGCCAGGCTGGTTTACTAGCAGCCCACAAGTGTGCTGTTTATCAGATACCCCGCCCCCTTCTTCAGAGGTTCGTTAGGCCAGGGCGTGTTTTGCACATGTGCCAACAAGGTCAGACGTGCTGTTTGCCGCACGGCCCTGCCTAGTTCAGACCGCCCGTGGCAGGAAACGCGTGCACAAGTAATTTTTTAGAACTTTCTCACATTCCTCAGACTTTGTGATCGGCTGACGGTTTTGGCAAGTAGGTAGTTCAAAATATATCATTACAATTTGTCTTCTAGAACACGAGCTGTGAAAATGAAAATTATTTACTGTAATTCCCAAATAATCAGGGAGGGCTGCAGCCGAATAGTACAAACCATCACTGCTTAACAATTCAAGTATAAAATGTTTCAATAAAGAAATATGTTAACCTTTGTTTGGGAATCTATTGCTGTGCATAGAGTGATGTTTAAATATGTACAGTAACTGGCGTTGATTTACATATTTTTACCTGATGTTTATTTCAAGAGTTCAACCTTAACTTTTAATAGAAGTATGATCTTGGTGTACTTATCATTACCAGAAGCCATTAATAACTGTACAGCTGTCATATAATTGTGAACTTTACGTGTAGAACTACACACATTGTCTGTAAAGGATGAATTAAAACGTTATGTAACAATAAATTAACCTTATTGAGGTCTTCAAATGATGCAAACTTTCAAAAAAACCTGTATTAAGTTATTCACTTCAGTTCGTATTGAGAATTCTGCATTAGGGACTGCTGACGTATATAATTTTATTCTTGTTCAAATTGTTATACTCTTGCTTCAATTTGTGACTAAGTAATGTTTTCATCATGAGCAAAAAGTTCTTACCACCATCCATCCCTCCCCTTTACCAAGCCCTGCATCCCTGCTGCTTTTTCCCAACTCATTCACCACCCTCCCACCTTCCTTATCTCCCCCACTCCTTCCCATCTTCTCCCTCCACTCCCTCCCATCTTCCACCTCCACTCCCTCCCATCTTCCACCTCCACTCCCTCCCATCTTCCACCTCCACTCCCTCCCATCTTCCACCTCCACTCCCTCCCATCTTCCCCCTCCACTCCTACTCTTCCTTCCCATCCTCTCCCTTCACCTGCTCTCCCTCTCATCCTCATTTCACTTCCTTTTATTCCTACCACTCCCGATCTCTCTCCTCTTCTCCTCTTTATTTCCATCTCTTCCATCCTCATGAACACCCTCTCTCTCCCCCCCCTGTTCTCTTCTGATTCTCACTCCTTTCTCTCCCCCTCTCCTTTACTTCCCCCTCACCAATTTCCCTTCTCACTTCCCTCCTTACCCAATCCCCCAGGGTGTCTACTAGGTCACTAAAGTCACGAAAGTCCCGAAAAAGTCACGAATTGGGAAAAAGGTCACGAAAGTCCCACAATAGTCACTAATTTGAAGTATATTTTGGTATAAGTCACGAAAATTATTTTCGGGTGTTTGATTCTTGTCGAATCATTTGTCAAACTTGCGTGTTTACACTACTAGTATTTCTCGTGCACTGTGCAAGTAAAATATATAAT
>PNEQ01134011.1:0-31416 GCA_003012365.1 Medauroidea extradentata
GCGATTGACGACTTCGTTATAAAGTTTAATACTGTTCTAAAATATAATGGGATGAATTTAAATCCAGCAGAAATTATTTTTTATGTCTTTTAACCAAAAATAATTAATGAAAATTATTAACATTTTTTTAAAAATTCTGTCCGAGTTATCCGAAGTCCGGGACATCGAGGTCCGAGTTATCGAGGGTTCACTGTATATATATATATATATATATATATATATATATATATATATATATATATATATAAAAATGTGTAATTACCTGAGCAACATGTTCTGCCACCAATAATGCTACAAGTTTGTGAAACTACTCTTTCAACACCAACCACCATATGCTAAAAATGGTGTATAGTTAAAGATTGAAACAAATGAATTCAATTCCACAAATACATTAAGGAGAGTTACCCCACAGCTCAGTGCAACTGAGAAGTGAAGCAAATAAATAAATTTACACAAATGCAATAGGGTGGCAGTTACCAGACTACCAATAAGGTAAATATGGTAATTCAAATTTGATTCTGAGTAGGGTCAACTACAGACTTTCCCAAGTTGGGAAAGTGGACAAAATTTTCAATGGTACATGACTGATGCACTTCTTTATGAATGCCGAGTGTATTAATGTGCGCCATGTGGAATGTGGATGCCTATACAATCACATCAGGCTGGGCTGCCAGACCAGTGTGCACAGCAAGCAAACATTTGTTACAGTGTTGCCAGTTGCTACGAATGCTGGCGAATGTTAAGTTAAAGATGATTCTTTTCAAAGAGAAGCATGGGAATAGAGCAGCAGGTTGACAGTGCAAATGAAATATCACATGGACGACCTTTTGTGGACCAAAACAAGTAACGTTTGAGGTTCATGCTGGTGTGCTGGAATATGTATAAGAACTACAAAATACAGGTGTGCAGTAGAACACTATTCATATATATTTTGTAATGTTTATTTTTTCACAATTTTTATCTGCAGGCTTCCATGATGGAACTTTCCCAGTGTTGTATTATTTTGACTGTTTAATATTTACTTAACTTTCTTAATTTTCTAACACTCCAACATTAAAAAAATTCTAATGCACATTTCTCTGTACATATTTATTTTAGCTTATGTTTAATATTATATTAACGTACCCAAAAAAAATCCATATATTTTCTTTAATATGGCAGAACTCGCTTGTCGCACCCTCTTGCTTTCAATGAAAATTTAATGTAAAATGTGCAACTTTTATACGATAAAACAGGATAATGGTCTCATTCCACTTTATTAAGGGACTAGCGCATGTTCTGTTATCTTACTTTTTGAAGTTGTGATGTAGTGAAAATAAAATCACTCAAGACATTTTAAGTTGCTCAACAGGTAGATTTTGATTCACAATATATATATTTTTTTAAATTTAAGCTCCTAGGAATTAAAATGTTTATGGCAAATACAAATAGAAAGTATTAAAATTAATCATTCTTTCTTATGATAACTACAGAGGTGGATACTAGTATTAATGTCTCGAAGTGTATGAAATCAAATTTAAAATGGTTTTCATGCGAAGAATGTAAAATGACTATAAAATTATTTTGCCACATAAATGAAAAAAAATTTAGTACAAAATATCAGTTCGCTCTAGGCTGAATGATATTGCCTACACTGAACTTTTAATATTCTCACGACGGCCCCACGAAAACAGTTGCAACTACCAATTTTGTTGTCAGGACCTTTAACTTGAAGCAGGTAACCACAGTGTCGACTCTACAAGGCACCATGTATAGTTAAACAATTTTTCTATTTTTTTATGCACCAATGCCCCTAAGGGATTAATGATACCTGTGGGTCTCACACTGAAACCCCCCACCATTTAATAAAAAAAAATTTGAAATACAAAAAAATTATGGATGTAATTGACTGCATGGGCGTAAAATGGTTTTTACTTCATAAAATACCCATACTGCAAAAAAAAATGTGTGATAATTCATTTTGTACTATTTATCTATTTATAATAATTTCACTCTACTTGATCAAGAAACATAATATTCCATAAAAACATTTTATTTTCAAAACATGGTTACGTTATCTGTTAATTTTTGGCAAGACATTACTCAAAATGTTCAACTCAACACTCCAAAATGTATTAATTAGTCCAACTGCAGTATTCCTATTTGTTTGGCAACAAAAGAAACTTGAGTAAAAAACGCCAATTTTCATAGAAAAAATCCACTGAAACCCTACTTCTTGTTATAAGTAGAACTGGACGTGGGCACAGACAGCCTGCAGTAAAAAACGTGGAGTAAAAAGGTTACTGATATGACCATCATAAAACCATTTTACATACAGAAAATTTCATTACAATTCTAAACGAAAAAAAACAAAAAAAAACAAGAGAATGCACTCTTTACATACTAACAACCAATGATATCTTGTCAGTGTTTAGCTTGCTATTAGTCAAGTTTGTAAATAAACATATAATAACCTTCAACACAATTTGTAACCTTCCATCGTGATTTACAAGTTTAATTTCATTATTTGCAAAAAAAAATATTCCTTAGACAATAATTCTGATTATCCCTTGATGAGTTCATAATTGAAATTTATTGTCAACAAGCTTATCCCACTATATCCAAAATATAGATATTATTTAAATTTCCTGTTTTTTTTTATTTACTGAATGTGTGTAGGGGCAATTAATACTTTAATTGCCATATATATTACTGTAACATAAAGTGAGTCTTCCACATAAGCTTACGTATTAGGTTTATGCATGATTAAACACTGCATTAGATCACATGTATCACCGACATTGATATGCCAAGCATGCATGAAACTAATACTGTCAGTCCTTCATTTACTTCACCCCAATTTATGTTGTTTCTGGAAAACTTTGTTGAAGTTATGTGTCAGTAAATTGATTTTAAAATCATCAACAATTCAGAATAACACAGTTTACTGTCCAGACTTATAATTCTAATTTTATACCTTAAATTAAATTATGCAATACACGTAATTCCCAGTTTCTCTTCAGTTTAACCAATGTGCCCTACACAATGTTATGGTCTAAAATTTCATTTGTGCTATTGGAAAATATACATGACTTGTCGTATTGTATCATAAACCTATGATAGTTGCTACTTACTTCCCACACAGTGGTATAATATTTGCCTTCCTCTTCCACTTGTGATAGGCCAGTTACCCCTTCCTTTCCGCAGAGATGATAATTAAACTCTAAGCAATAGCGAGCAAGCCTTTGCCCTTCAGTCACAGAGATAACTTCCATGTGGGCAGAGTTTGGAAGGTGTTTTTGTTAAATTCATCACACTGCAAGCTATTGAATATATCACACTGCAAATATTTTTTATTTACTCTCAGTTAGCTAACATTTATAATTTTTACTTTATGAGATGATTTAAAAATAGCCTATTTTTTATCTTCAAGCTCTGTTATCAAAATAACCGGGACACCTGCTACCTTATATTAAAATAACCAGATCATCTGCCATATTATCCACAAACACTTTTTGTCAACATTTCAACAAAGGCGAGGTGACCAAGCAAGTTTTCTTCATGATTTCTTCAGATAATCAGACTCCACAACAGCTCCATTGTGTATAGTGAAGGGACAGTAAAATGTCCAATATGATTAAAATTAAACACTGTAACTAAATGGATATTTTTTTAACACTACTATGTAAAAAATGTTTAGCATGTTACGAGATTTTGCATTATCAATGTTAAGATAAACGTTTAAATTTTATACATTGGTGAATAGTTTAAAACCATTTCTTTCTCGTACAAAATAAATTTACTGTACAGAGGATTTTATTAGCGTAATGAAATTTTCTACTGCATGTGGACTGTGCAGTTAGTAGTGACGTTTATCAGTGAAAGAACTGATGTGTTTCTGTCTAATATATGAAGACACTTCCTCAACAAAAAGCTCATTTACAATACTGTCTTTGATTCGTGCAGAACATTTAATGCTCGTTACCTGCTTGCTGGTATGTTTATTCAAACCCAAATGGTTTAAATGTATATGAAATTGAATTTTTTAAATTTCTTGCACCTATTGCAATTTCCATAAATCACCGGTTATCACTTGCAAATGAACTAAATTAAAATCTGTGTAGAGCAAAACCAGTTTGCACTTAAGTGGCCTATGTGATAATATAGAATGTGTGCATTGTGTTTAACACTTTTGTTTTACACATCTCAAGTATAGTATTTTAATTTCATCACATAATTTTTTTTTACAAAAAATATATATGTAAGTAAATTATGCATAAATCTTAACAGCACATCCCTATAATGTTTGTTATCCTTAAAGGTTCCAATTGTTAAATAGCCACAGTGGTTAAGAAATGAGTACAGTATTTTATAAAATATGTTTCCATTGGTGATTGCCTCGCATGTCTGTATGTACACCCTGCCTGGCAGATGTGTTTGGGTAGGGGCCATGGGTGACTGGTCCGACTCAATTTGTGTTGAGTCTATTTACATCGAGATTTTCAGGAAATCTAATTCTGACATAATCAAGGGCTTGCAGTGCATGTATGTGGCACATGGAGAAGACTCACTATGTACAAAATTTGTACACATGACAGTTAAAATTTTGAGCATGTTCATAAAAAATTCAAAACACCATGGGACAACCAGCTTTTGTATATACTTGTTCCACATCCTTCTTGTAATTGTATGTAATTTATGAATGCAAATTTTTTCACAAAACTTATTGTAATAAATGTAAGCTCACGGCAGCCTGGATAAATCATAGGAGTGGAAAACAAAAGTTTTCTTTATTTCCAGGGGATCTAATTGCTTGACAATTTGACTAATTTTAGCTGGCATCACTACCTGTATTATTCTCAGCATCCACAAATTCAACATGTGTGAATGGAAAATGGCCCACTTTACCATTCAGCTCACCCTCCCACTGGCCATTGATATTCATTTTGGTAACCTTGATGATGTCGCCCACCTCCAATTTTAGAGCTGTCTTGTCATAAGCATTCGGTACACGAGCTTGCTTTACTCTGGCATATGCTGGTAGTTTTCGCTATGAACAGAAAATAATGTACAATGCAGTATACACATTTTTTTAAAAAATGGATGGATACAACAAGATATGGTTTAACGAAGCAATGCACTACAACAAAATATATTAAGAGATTAATAGAAGCTACAACTTCATACGCCAATTTGTACTACACACAAAACATTATACGTAAACCATTTAAAATACATTAATAAAAATAAACAAAAACTTTCTAGGAGCAATGAGACCTTTTCTTATATTTCAGTTGCCTAACATTGAGGTAATTGTACTGGAGGGTGACACTGTTCCCTAGGGAATGTTAAAGAAAATTTATCAATAAGAACAGCATCCTTTTAGAGTATTAACATTTTTAATATGATCAAAGTAGCTTTGACTATCTAATTTCCAAATTCTGTGGTTTGTGTAGACATTACTGTACAAAAGAAAAAGGATTTTTTTTAACCTGTTAATATGTTTATTCTACAGGAAACACACAATTGTTGTACAAAATACACTTGTTTATATAGTAAAAATTTTAAAAACCTATAATATTGGTTATTTTTACATGATATTTGATACAAATGGAAAACTGGCTGCAAATTATTATATTGAAGTTTGTTTACAACTGGTATCACCTCGAGGTAAACAGAAACAACAAGGTAAAAATGTGAATCTCAACTGTTTGGTATTAATGCAATGAGTATCTCTTTTATACTAACCATAAATTTCAAGGCAGGTAAATAAGCAATTCCAGCTCACTAATAAATCACGACTAACTCCGTGTTCACAACTTCTTTTGGCCCTACAGGAGGCAATAAGTACCTTTCTATGTTATAATTTAATTCCTATGACATCTACATTTACACATACATTTATAATATTCATACAAATTCTTTCATTAGCCCATAAATTATCATGCCAGCGAAAATGCAATAAAATGTTATTTTGAAGTCCATCATTAATATCTGCTAATGGTCATGAAGTGCTAATGTAATGATTAAATTATTATACAGATTAGAAAACAATTTTGTGGTAGTCACACCAGGGTACATGAAATATATGCATCCATCCTATCGGTCTTGAGTACAGAAACACAATTCTACAAAAAGATCATTATGATACATCAACATTCATCTGCAGATCTTGAAATATTTACTGTTATTAGACAAGGTTAGCAGCAACATTCAAAAAGTTCACATACTGAAATTAAAAATTTGTGTGGTTTACAGAAATTTTTGAGAGAAAATATCCTTAAGATGTGAACTTTGGGTATGATTACCTTTAAGTGTTTACACTTAAAAAACTGTAATGAGTACAAATGTGATCCATATATTAAACTACATTTGAAAGATGATGATTTACTGATCCATGAATACCACCACAAGCTACAAATATCCCCATGTCTAAACAGAGAAATTTTAACTGATAATTCATTCCACAATTTATCTACAGAAGATGTTTGTTACACACAAGTCATTAAATTGCACCATTATTGAAACATACATGAATGAGTATCAAAATTATGCAAACAAATATAATGGCAGACACTATACACCACTAACTGTATGGTGTATGAAACACTACCACGCAAAAACGTAAAAGTATAAACCACACACATATATCTTTAAAGGTAAAATAACTCTTACACTTTAACTCCTTAGTCTACACAGAATTTTAAGTAGTACACATTTTACGAAACACAATGTAATAAGAGTTTCATTTTTCAAGAATATTCTAGTAAATTGACATAATGTTACAACAGGACAGTAGATGGTCGATACACACAGACAGAAGAAGCCAGAAGCTCAAAAAAGGTTTGGCACTGCACTTTACAGTTTCAAATGACTAACATACACACATAACCAACATATTAATTATGAACAATTCTGAAATAATGTAGTAAACAAAATCATTCTTTAGATACTACATTACAACAACACAGGGCCGAAATAATTTTTTCACTTATTTTCTATAGGAAGAGAAAAGTTTTCCAATACGTAACTCAAATTTTCAGTAAATACTGTAAGCCCAATTTTTACGTACAGTAGATTCAAGAAACTCTGTTTTTCAGTGGGAAAAAGTGGGAGGGGGGATGGCAGCTGGTGAATGACACAAGCTCAGTGCTGTGAATGTAATGTGTAATGTGCAATGTCCTTCACCTCTCCTCCTCTAAATCATAAATCACTAGTACTTTCGTTTCCTATTAGTAATCATAATATTTACTCAAAGATGTAGGTCTCTTGCTCTGCCTGTACTGAGAAAAATGCAATGAGTTACATGAAAACAAATAATATTATGCTATACGTATCAGCAAAGTAGTCAACAACATTTGCTCCAAAAAAATTTTCAACTTAAAGAATTCAGTTAAGTTTTGTACTAATTGCAGATCAAAATACCATTTTCTTCTGTGAAAGTTTTTTTTTACAATATTCCCTGAGTATATCTGATCAGCTATTATAAGATGTCCAACTGGTGTTCAACAGGCATAATACACACATTGTTCTACAGCTGTTACAAGACATAGTCTGTGCCAATATCACAAATTTGCTTTAACTCGCAAAATAAAAAAAAAACACCTTTGGACAGTTTGTTATAATGTGAGCACACAAAACAAAAGCTCTATTTAATTTCGATTTTCAGCCAGTTTGTAGCTTTACACTGAATGTTAACAAAAACATTGGCATGTGTTTCTACTTAAGTTACATACACTTGTGAAATGTGGCGTCGGCCAAGGGCCACAGGGGCAGTAAGCCCAGAATGAGCAAGTGCATGACTACAGACTCATGATACATTTTATTAATTTAGTGTTCTAATGTTTTGCATGTATTCTTTTCCACGGGGTCATTGATTGTGTATGTCTAGTGTTTAATTTTTCAAAGTGGTCACGACGGACATTCAAACTACCGCCCAAAAATTTTCTAGGTTTGGCCAACTCATTTAGAACATATAAAACCATAATTAACGTATTTTAAGGGACTTCAATGCCCAAGTCAACATGTCACCTGTTTTTTGCAATGTATCAATTATTTTGAGCATTTTTCTACATTTAACGTAACAATTCATTTAAAATACCATTTCTAGAATGGTAGAGAACAGTCATGTGTGTAGAGCCAGAAGTGAACGCCTCGACGATACACCATGAGTCATCAGCGGCCATGTTCCTCCATGCAGTTCATCGCAGGCTTCTGGCGAGGTAAGACGCTCTCCGTGTATGCTCCATTGTTTCACTGAAGTAGGTTACCATAGTTATTTAATAAACCGGATCATCATTTTTTGTATACATATTCACCAAGTATTCCCCTGGCTAGTGCCACTCCGCTTTATTTAAGCATTATTACCGTCAATGGTACTTTCATTTAAACCCAAGTGTGCGCTATGTTCAAGCCACGTGGCTAGGGACTTTGTAATCGGCAGTCATCCGCACGTCGACGAAGATTATTCAGTATATTTAATTGTCAGTTTTGTCAGGGTATGTTTGTATTATTCAGCAATTTAATTATGTATAATTTTCATGCATCAGTTAATATTTTACAGTTGGTTTCGTGAAACCACGTGCTCATCACCAATGATGCCATTATTATCACTGTAGAGTGAACATTGTGCATTCATTCATACATCTACATAATTTTGCATATTGTTCACATAACTTGCATCTCATTTCTTGCATGTAGCCACATTCATCAGTGAGTACCACTATCATCGTCATTGTGCCAACCATCAACATACCACTGCATACCTCTGGGATAGGTTCGACCATATGATTGCATAGTTGGTAACAGCAGCATACATCCATAATCCACACACGCTTCCCAAGCAAAACCATGGTCCATCACAGCGGCCATCGGTTCTCTGCTCCACAGGGAGCTGCATTTTCAAATGCTATGGGAGCACCCAGCATAACCCTGCATTCAACACATACAGCATATGTATGCGCGAGCACGGTTTCTTTTCGCCGCAACACACTGGACTGACGTATCATAAAATACATTCAGACACGCTGTATTCAGTACATAATAAATAACTGTGCAAAAGGAATAATATTGTTTTCATGCTATTCGACCCTATCATATAATTGTATGTCAGATAAGTAAAACTAAACCATCACCACACCTGAAACGAAACAATCACTAGGCACACGACCAGAGCATCCACCAACTGGGATAATAGTGTCTCGAAGTGTGATACTAGGGAGTATTGCTGGCACCCACCCTCATAGCCATCAATTCAGTTTATAAATCTGTCACGTCTCATACCAATGGTGTCAAATATTTGTGGCTACATTAAAACAGCTCCGAAAAATGTTATCCACAATATCTACTCATTTAATATACAAGCAATGAATACCACTAATGGCAAGCTATTATAAATACCTACGAAGAACCTTCTATGTAAGCTCATTTTCTGTACATCAGTTCCTAAACGCAAATGCAAATTCCCTATGTGTTTCCTCCCGAATGATTTGTACATGATTCATAGATATAATGCCAATAATTTCACATGTGATATGTTTAGGCTATATTAAAGTTAGCTTGTCCAAACATAGACACAATTTTATAACACATGCAAAGTAGGCATACCCATATCTTCAGTCCCGCAACAGCATATCTTGAATACAGTATATAATTAAATAAATATTCCAGAAACTAGTATAATAAGATAATAACTCCTTAAAATATGAAAATGAAAAGTTTCATTGCTTGTCCTATCTAAAATCATTACATACATTGTGCAACTCGTTTTATTATCAAACTAGGCCTTAGGCCTACGACATGTCTGATTACAACTACGAAACACTAATAAACAGCGGGCACAAACCTTAAAAAATTTTCACTTGCGCTCAAACAAAACAGAATTCGCAGAAATGAATCAATAAAGTAAAATTCGACTTTAACAAATTATTCCATCATAAAGCGTCTGTAGTTCATCCATTGTGTGTAGAACTAATAACAGATTCTATGGCAATTCATTATTTATATACAGCATTATGTCACTCACACCCTCACCTTACAATAATAATACATAGTTACACACTGTTCGCAAAAGTTATTCTAAGTCAGCTACACGTTCTCAAGACACCGAAAATTACTTTGCTTACCGGTATGTAATGTAAAAACACTTGCGCAATGCAAGCAGCCATCATTGTTAAGGCATTGAGATAAGTGTGACGCACTTGTGCAGTAGATAGCAGGGCTGCTCTTCTCGATACATGTAGCATGCACTGATAAAGACGAGTTTCCTGTATCTATCTATGCCTCTGGCCAGAACGGAGGGTGGGCAAGGGGAGTGAGAGACGTGCATTAGTCAATGGTACCATCGAGCCAAGTTCACACCATAGAAAAGAACGGCTTACACGACCAAAATTACTTGAAAATCTCCATCCACTTATAAAACTTAACGCAAAACGGTAAATAACGTATTATGAAAGGTAATAAGTAAAAATTGTAAAACAAAATTAAATGAAACATAATGAAATTAATTACTTAGTAAAATCGTAAAAAATTATTCAGTGCTACAGCACGAAGAACAGCCTTACGCACAGCCACTGGGGGAAAGGGCTTCCTGGAAAATAATGGATGCTGTCTTGAATTTTACAACTGAGAAATATCATACATAATCTCAAAACATATGTTTGTTGGAAGCCAACAGCCTAAAAAAGCATTCAAAAACTATTCAGATCAATTTACGATAACATTTCCTTAAATAAAAAAAACAAACAATTCAAATTGTAAAATAATAGGAAATCAGCAACTAATAATTCCTGATAATTCAATTATTGAGCTCACACAGCCACGTGTCTAACCATACTCTAAAAGTGTTACAAGGCATCATAATATTGTCACAAAGCTAATTTTCGGGCATTTATTTGTTTGGGGTTTTTTCTTCTCATCCATACTTGAAATAGGTGGTAAAGTTATTTTCGTTTATAATTTTAAAGAGTATTCAGTTTTCGGGAAGTTATTGCTTTGATTTTAGGATTGTGGAAATCTAGAGTGTTCTCTGACAGTCTCTCATGAGTTTTTTTTAGTTCACTGTTCCTGGTAGCCTGCAGAGTTTGTTACCACTGCAGTGCTTGTAGATTCCTTTGTGGGCAATGTCCCGGTAGTGTGTACAGGCCGACGGCCTTGTGTTAGGTTGAAAGCAAATGGGGGGTGTGGTGAAGGATGTTTTGGTGTTGCCGGGCGGTCGTGTGCTGTGGGTCCTTCTGGTACCTTAGGCGTGCGACGGCCTTCCGGGGGCACTGGACGCCTCTGTCAACACTCCCCCACTCCCCTGTCCCACATTACCAGCTGTTACTAGGGCATACGCACGGGCAAGAAGTGAACTGCAGCACATTTCTGTCGTTCCGCTCTCACGTCAAACGTCGCTGACGAGTGAATGCCCTGTGGGACAGAGAGGGTAAATCTTGCGCCAATCTGGAATGTCGCTGCTGACCATTCTAGGAAGGTAAATCATGGAAGGATCTGCACGCCACAACCGGTAGTTATAAATACTTGCCGGCCATGTTTTGGCAGACTTTTTTCTTAGGACTTTTCGTGGACTTTTCGAGACTTTTTTTGTCTTGTCTTTGCCTAGTTTTTCTTTGTTGGGACTTATGTGAGCATGGCGATGCCCAGATGGGCAAGGCGTACGCCTAAGGGCTCGGGCTGCCAGATGGTAGGAGGTTCGGTCTAGTTAGTTTTTATTTATTACTATTAATGATAACTTTGGGTAGTCATTTCATATTTAAATTTACTATGGGATAAGAAGACTTCGTAGCCCTGAGATGGATGAGACTTCGCTGGACAGGAACATCAAAATAAGTATTCTTACTTATTATTTTATTATTAAGTATTATTAATTCTCCTTTTAGCTTTCGAGTTTGGTATTTGGTGAATAGTCGTGGATTTCCTTAACCATGTATTTGTTGCTGGCCAGTACAATCGCCGTTTATTAAATGTTTAAGAGGTAATATAATGACCTCAGGATTGTTTTGTAATGTCAGAAAGCACTTTACTGTGCAGTATCATTTCTTAACGTAATACCTGGTCACAGTTTATCACATCATAATTACATCCATTTGTAGATTCATATTTTATAATCTTTTTTCCAAACTGTACAATTTTATTTTCGTTAATGTAATATTAATTTTTTAACAATTTATTTTAATCTTTTGTAATAAACTCAAATTATTTGAATTCATTCTTTTATTTCAAGTAGTCGAACTTTAGTCCCCTTTAACATTAATTGATAGCCCCTTATTGCAGAACATGTATCTCGATTTAATTACTTTAATAATAGAAGTTTATGAGTGACAAGCACACGCGCGATACAAGATAGGAGACACGACCAGTATTGGGACGTTAGTTTATGTTCAATCTCCAGTACCCCTCGCAATAGATAGTTTGCCAAGCGGAAATTATTTTGTTTCAGTTAGTTTGTTGTGCTCTACCATTCAATACTTTATGTAGCTAGGCTACAATGTGGAAATTCTGTCTTTAAAGTGTTTGTTAGTTTTTATTTTACTTTAGGAGCTACGTACAATATGTGTTTATTCCCCCCCCCCTAGTGCTGTTTTAATAATTACAGAGTTTATTTTATCTTTATTGCTTATTGTTATGGTTCATCAAATGTTGGTTTTATTTACTTGTGATGTTAATTAGCTTTACACTTCGTAAGATTGCATTGCTAAAATTCAGCATACTCATGTGACGCGGCTGCGTCTGCTGTTGTGGCATCGCTATCCGGGGAGTTTGAGGTTATGTTACGTGAAGTGCGCCGGATAGCTCAGTTTGATTAGAATTCATACACCATCAGTCAGGCTTTAACTTCAAGTGAGAGACTCAAGATTCGTCAGTAGTTATATTTATTTTCACAGATGAACTACATTTCATAACATGCGGTACCGTTCAGTATTGCACTTTGCATTTAAATTCAATTAGCCTTTCGAGCGACGCTTAGCTACCATGATTTTTCCGTCCGACTTGTTGTATGGGTTAAGTTCTGCCCAGTTGTTAAAAAAAACTGACGAAAAGAAAAAAAAATATGTCTATAACAAACTTATAGGACCTGTTTCACTGTTGGTACAACTGCAACACCCATCACCCCACTAATGCCTGTGATATAAAAAAAAAATAAAAATTAGGAAATCATTATCTATGTCCCTTCTAGTCACGCCAACGGACTCGAAGCTTTCTCCCCTATCTGTCCTACACACGTCCTTCCTCTCACGCCATCCCTGCACGGCTGTGCCTGCACGACTGTTCCTGCACGACTGTTAAATCATGGATGGTCATGGTAGCTAAAGTATCCCTCGGCGGAGTGATACAACAGACTCCAATTCTCCCAAAAGCAGTAAAATGACACTTAAAATATATCACAAAGGATTCCAAAATTTGAATATATAGTTTTTACATTGAAATAAAATTATTTATCCACACAAATATAATAATTGGGGACAAAAGATGCGCAACAGTGGAACTACTTTCGCGGTGCAATACCCTAAGCAACCCCCTGTGATGGCTGACCTACGTGCGTCAATAACCTACGTCATGGAGTGAATTCCATGAAGCAAGCGATCAACCACAACGTCGGCGCCAGAAATCCTACAGCCTGGAGAAGCTTGCAACACAAGAAGTTACTCACTTCACCAGGAAAAATTTAATAATATGCTAAAATTGCCAAAACTAAAAAATTAGTTAACATACAAGAAAAGGTTATATCAACAAAAATAATTAAAATTTTATTGTGGTTATTTTGAAACCAAACAAGCCAGGAAAATAAACGACTCTACTTTAAAATTCTTTGACTGTATTTTAATACTTAAATTTTGAAAAGATGAATTTAAATTAACATGTCCCCAATTACTCTGTTATTGAATTCTGTTGTATCATACCGGACACCTGACAAACTCACCCTGAAAACTGTATATAGCCTGTTATGAAAGATTTACATATAAATTTAAATAAGAAAACAAAATTAATATTTAACCAAGATGGGGAAGTGGCTGAACACTTCACACTCAGTATACACACACCCCCCAGTTTACATACCACATACATTTGACATTCAACATTTTTTTAGCTACAAAACAATGCGTAACATAACTATCAACTCAGCGACATTGGCTGCCTCCACATCTGTTTAATTATGTATTATTTTAACTTTATTTTACTATGACCCAACTTCCATCGTAACATTTATGGTGGGAGTCGCCGGGCATTACTTCGGCTGCGACTTTCATCCTAACATTTTGGTGGAGGTTTGGGCATAGACTTGTTAGTCTACATATTGTATTGTGCTGTGCTTAGTTTTTATTTTGGAGAATTAAGTTTTGTTTATTTCATGGTCACGTAATTTTATTTGGATTAACGGTGACGTAAAGTAGCTTTGTGTTTGTGAACGAGACGCGATTGCGTCACAAAGAGAAGGGTGTGCATTCTAGCAAAAGAGTTAAGATGTAATGGTTGATATGTGTGTCGACAGAGTGCACCAGTGGTTCCCTTAAGACATCGTTGGATCGGGGTTAGTAGGAATGTGGCTTGGTTTTATTTTCAATCTGTAGATGTCGTGAGTGAGCGGTTTATTTCTTTACGTGAATTACGAGTGTATGTATTTTGTTAATAAGAGAAAGATTAGTCTGTAAGAAATACTTTTACGTAAGTTTTAACGGTAATTAGCTGTACGTTTAGTTGTAAGTGTTAAGTTTTAATGTTCATTTATTGTGAGGTATTAGGTTTACTGTTTTTTCAGCATTGTGATTTTATAAATGCTTCGTAAGGAAGAGATATGTGTTTGCGGCATTGAAGCTTTCAAGTTTTAAAGGTATAGGTTGTGGAAGACGTTTATTTGTTAGTTTATCGTCATAGCTGTTTCGTGCAAGAGGGGCACAACAGACAGTGTTGTAGCAGAAGCTAAGTATGGTAATATGACGTTAATTGTGTTTACAAGGACGAGTTTTGGAACTGTGTTTACAGAAGATTGAGTGACATGGAAAAATGAAGCCTGAGGAATAATAGAGTGCTGCAGTGTTGCTTTTGTGGGGTTTAAGGTTCCAAGTTTTAGTGTTGTAGTGGAGAGTTAAAGTTTGTTGGTCTTCGTTGTTTAAGGTTTTTGTTGTCGTTTTTGTGAGGTTATGAAGGCATAAGGCCTACTTCAAGTATTCGTATCTGTGTTATTCTAGGTAACTTGTGGTAGGAATGTAGGATTATTCAGAGTAAATTATAAGTAAAGTTCATGTAGGTTTAAGTTAAAAACATTAGTACTCATTTAAGTAATTTAAGGTAAGAAGAGTTCAGGCAGTAGAATAGTAAAGTAAATTACTTTTTTAAATTAGTTGCAAGTCCAAAAAAAAAGTAAGCAAGTAAAGTGAGTGATTAGTGTGTACATGGACTTCAAGTGAAATTCAAGAGGAAGCAGTGCAGTGTTTTTTTTATTTAATTTAATTTTGATGGACTGCAATGGACAGCCAGTATTTTATTGTGGAGTGAGTGGTGGATGGTGTTTACCTGCCATGGAGGGGGAAACCATTTCCAACTTGTGGATTGGTCTGAAGAGAAGTGTAGTAATTAACCTAGAAGAAGGCTGGATGTGGGGACGCCTGCATCAGGAGTGAGAATGGTGTTCTATGGTCTCCAGGCAAATGGACTCTCACCAGAGAAGTGCTCGTGGAGACAGGTTAAGGCACCTCCAAATGAGAAGACAAGTTGGTGTGTTTTTGTCGTGGTGGATGAGTGTACAGTAAGAGTAAGTAAGGTAAGGTTAGGTTATGGAAATGTTTATGTTTTGCCTGAAACTCTGTTAGGTATTTATTGTAGTTTTTTTATTGCAGATTTGATTTATTTGTTTCAATGTTTTCTTGTCTATAAGAATTTTAATGTAATATTTTGTCTGTGTGTTGAGGTGATGTTATGTTGCTTGTTGGAGGTACCAGATTGTTTTCAAGAGGTGTTGTCAGTGTTGTTTTGAAGTGGTTTGAGGTTAATTTGACTGGAGGCAGTTTCTGGAAAATAGTTAATGTTGTTGAGGTTGTTTCGAGGAATTTTTGTCGGAGTTAGGTAAAGGCCTACTCTGGAAGGATTTTAGGAAGTTATCGAAGCTATTTGTTTTCTAGTGAAATTTCTGATTGACAGTTTATTGAGTACTAAGAAATAATGAAATATTTGTTTTTTTAGGTAGTGTATGTTGTTCTAAGTGAGTGATTGTGTCTGATGGCTTGGTGTTTTGGTGAGTTTTTAGAGTTGCAGACCGGACCCTGGTTGACAAATTTGTATTGCATTCTGTGTCTTCACTAACTTGTTTCTGTGTTATTTTTGTTTTCCTTGTGTGTGTGGCTCTGATAGACCTAAGAAAATTAATCTTTTTGTTTTATTGCTTCCTAGTTTTTTTAAATTTAATTGCAAGATGATAAAATAATTCTTGTTTGTTTTGTTTACGTTTGTTTGTTGAGTAAAATTGAAAAGTTACAGTTGTTTTAAAGAAATTTTGGACAAGGGTGTTACAGATTCAAGTGATGGGGCACCCTTGGGGAAGGAAAGAAAATACCCAGTATGCAGAAATGAAGATCCAGTATCCTGTGTAAGAAGAATAATGAAAATTCAAGTGGACAGCAGATAGGGGACTACTTCTACAGGTCATATCATCACTTCGAGGGAAGAGGAAAAATTTAAAAGCTAAGTGGAAAACAGAAAATTTTGTTTTAAAATAGATTTGTGACCATAATAACAATTATTTTCTGTAAGACTTTTCAACTTGAAGTCCAGCGAAGGAGATAAATCTGTTAATGTAATGTAATGTTTATTTTTCAGATGTACTAGGATTGTTTTAATTAATTTCTATTTCAGGATGGTATAGGTGATCTCAGGACTACTTTGTAATTAATTATGTATTGTCTTAAAGGGAAATTTTTCATTTTGAGTTTTGTACTAATTGTAGGTTCTGATTTATAACTTATTGAGAACTTTTCTTTTAAAGTTGTTAATTTGTGTGGCTAATGAGATATAACTTTGTAGGATTTCAGAATTAGTGATTTGTGTGAGTTATATAATTTTAGAAGTTGAGTGGTGTGTTTTGTTAGCAATGAAGTAGTAGAGTTAGTTGTATTTTTTTATCATGTAAACATAACAGTCAATCAGTTTAAGATCTTTTAAAACTTTACAGTTAAATGTTTTAAGTTTTGAAAAAGATTAATAATTTTGAAATTAAAATAATTTTAAATGAGGAAATTCACTATAACTGAAAAACAGTTAAATTAATAATTCTTGAATGTTAGTTACGATGTGAATAAAAAGTAATTTGCAAGTTAAAATTTTACTTTTAAATTTTTTATTTCTTTTGAATTCATTGTGAATGTGTTCATAATTTTAGCCACGTGGCAGTTACCTGTTGGTGTTTGTTCTTCTGGTGGCTTATGTTTAAAAATATTGGAAACATTCTATTTAAAATATTGGAAAAGTTTTGGTTTATTTTAAATTAGTTTCTTTAGGACAGTTTTTGAAAAAGATGCGATATAGGTAATTTATTTTCTGTTAGGGAATTGTCTGCGAGAGGTTTGCCTGGGTCATCCATACCCTTTTCCCTTCCTTTTTGGTTCGAAAAGTCCACTTTGTCAACTGAAGATGTAGTTTGATGCCAGTACTTGTTTATGAAGATTTTGGAGACTGAACTTTTTAGCCAGTTGTTTGCTGCAAGAAGCAATATGTTGAGGCCTTGATGGAACATTTCGTCAGTAATGAAATTTTTGAAGTGTTGGACTGTTTTAGACCAACTCGTTCAGAGAAGGGCAGAGAGGTGCAGAAGGTTCGTAAAGGGGTGTGGTGGGGTGAACTGTTATCGTTGTAGTGAAGGTGAATTTACCCCCACCCTGTTTACATGGTGATGGTACACCAAGGGTGTGTACATGAGTTGAAGCTGTTGTTTATGAAGAAGATTAAGTCGTCGTGAGGTTTTTGAAGTTTTTCGCTGTGGCATGGGGTTGGCCACCAGCGGTGTGTCTTCGTGTCTCGGGCAGGCAGGGCGCCGCCTCAGGAGTAAGGACGCCAAGGGGTTTGGGTGTTGCCTTACTGTTTGAAGAAGTATGAATATTTCAGGACTTAAGGGGCTACGAAGAGGCTGAGTACCTGGTGGTGTGGCGAGAGAGGTTGCCACTGTGTGGAAGTCTGCGGGCTTCATGAACCCAGTTCCCTCTCTCTTCCTTGATAGGTTTTGGTCCAAATAGTTCCTAACCTGTTTGTTAATCCTTTGTTTGTCTTTTGGATGGGAAGTTGATAGTTTTGCAAGACCTTTTAAATGTTTGATGGATGATTTGAATTTGTGTTTAATTTTGTTTCTAGTAATTATGTGCTAAGTGAGAATGTGTAAGATGATTTTGTTTTGCTTTGTGTTGAATATATTTTGAGAATTTTAATTGAGAGGTCCCAGTAGTAACCACCACCTGCAGTGTTAACTGGTGTAATAGGTGTTTTGGTAAAACATTTTTGTTGATGCGTGGCACGATTGTGTTTCAGGATAAGAAAATTGAGTGTGGTGACCTTTGTACCAGTGCGTCTTGATGAGGGAGAGTTTGGAGATGGCGGCTACTACCCTGAAACCACCAATGATGTGCTTTGCCAAGAATTTGAGATTGAGCAATGGAGGAGTCACATCTCACTGACTGCTTCTGTCATCAAGTGCACTGCTTCAAAAAGATATTTATGAAATTTATAATTTTGTACATCACACCACACTGTACATAAAACAGAAAAACTTTGTTAATGCATGTGTAATGGCCAACAGTCGCACCGTTCTAGAGGGGCAAAAGTGTTTGAGTTCCCCCTGGTGTAAGCTTGTGATCCGCAGGCACCCGGACGAGTAAATAATGATACTGTACCATTTGTTAAAATGAATTAATGGAACTGTAATGAGAAATTATTTTATTTATACAGAGATAGGTCGAGGGTGGCATGCAAGGTCGCAAGCTTTTGTGAGTGGCAGGCAGTGTCACGACGCTAATTTTCAGACATTTTTTTTTTGTTTTTTCTTCTCATCCATACTTCAAATAGGTGGTAAAGTTATTTTGGTTTATAATTTTAAAGAGTATTCAGTTTTCGGGAAGTTATTGCTTTCATTTTAGGATTGTGGAAATCTAGAGTGTTCTCTGACAATCTCTCATGAGTTTTTTTTAGTTCACTGTTCCTGGTAGCCTGCAGAGTTTATTGCCACTGCAGTGCTTGAAGATTCCTTTGTGGGCAGTGTCCCGGTAGTGTGTGCAGGTCGATGGCCTTGTGTTAGGTTGAAGGCAAGTGGGGGGTGTGGTGAAGGATGTTTTGGTGTCGCCGGGCGGTCGTGTGCTGTGGGACCTTCTGGTACCTTCGCCGTGCGGCGGCCTTCCGGGGGCACTGGACACCTCTGTCAACACACCCCCGCTCCTCTGTCCCACATTACCAGCTGTTAGTAGGGCAGACGCACGGGCAAGAAGTGCACTGCAGCACATTTCTGTTGTTCCACTCTCGGACAGTCCCCCTGCCCATGACGTCAAACTTCGCTGACGAGTGAATGCCCTGTGGGACAGAGAGGGTAAATGTTGCGCCAATCTGGAATGTCGCTGCTGACCATTCCAGGAAGGTAAATCATGGAAGGTTCTGGATGGCGCAACCGGTAGTTATAAATACCTGCCGGCCATATTTTGGCAGACTCTTTTCTTAGGACTTTTCGTTGATGGACTTTGAGACTTTTTTTTTGTCTTGTCTTTGCTGAGTTTTTCTTTGTTAAGATTTAGGTTAGCATG
The DNA here is from genome assembly GCA_003012365.1 of Medauroidea extradentata. Classification (NCBI taxonomy): domain Eukaryota; kingdom Metazoa; phylum Arthropoda; class Insecta; order Phasmatodea; family Phasmatidae; genus Medauroidea; species Medauroidea extradentata. The sequence continues at coordinate 19,749 of PNEQ01134011.1, forward strand.
GCGATGCCCCGATGGGCAAGGCGTACGCCTAAGGGCTCGGGCTGCCAGATGGCAGGAGGTTCGGTCTAGTTAGTTTTTTATTTATTACTATAAATGATAATGTTGGGTAGTCATTTCATATTTAAATTTACTATGGGATAAGAAGACTTCGTAGCCTTGAGATGGATGAGACTTCGCTGGACAGGAACATCAAAATAAGTATTCTTACTTGTTATTATTTTATTATTAAGTATTATTAATTCTCCTTTTAGCTTTCGAGTTTGGTATTTGGTGAATAGTCGTGGATTTCCTTAACCATGTATTTGTTGCTGGCCAGTACAATAGCCGTTTATTAAATGTTTAAGAGGTAATATAATGACCTCAGGATTGTTTTGTAATGTCAGAAAGCACTTTACTGTGCAGTATCATTTCTTAACGTAATACCTGGTCACAGTTCATCACATCATAATTACATCCATTTGTAGATTCATATTTTAAAATCTTTCATCCAAATTGTACAATTTTATTTTCGTTAATGTAATATTAATTTTTGAACAATTTATTTTAATCTTTTGTAATAAACTCCTATTATTTGAATTCATTCATAGTCGTACTCTAGTCCCCTTTAACATTAATTGATAGCGGAGCCCCTTATTGCAGAACATGTATCTCGATTTAATTACTTTCATAATAGAAGATTATGGGTGACAAGCACATGCACGAAACAAGATAGGATACACGACCCGTATTGGGACGTTAGTTTATGTTCAATCTCCAGTACCCCTCACAATAGATAGTTTGCCAAGCTTAAATTATTTTGTTTCAGTTAGTTTGTTGTGCTCTACCATACAATAATTTATATAGCTAGACTACAAGGTGGAAATTCTGTCTTTATAGTGTTTGTTTGTTTTTATTTTACTTTAGGAGCTATGTGCAAGTATTAGTTTACTCCCCCCCCCCAGTGCTGTTTTAATAATTACAGAGTTATTTAATCTTTATTTCTTATTGTTATGTTTCAATCAAATGCTTATTTCTTTTACTTGTGATGTTTATTTGCTTTCCACCTCGTAGCCTTGCATTTCTAGGATTTAGTATACTCAGTATACACACACCTCCCAGTTTACATACCACATACATTTTACATTCAACACTTTAGCTACAAAACAATGTGTAACATAACTATCAACTCAGCGACACTGGCTGCCTCCACATTTGTTTAATTATGTATTATTTTAACTTTATTTTACTATGACCAAACTTCCATCGTAACATTTATTGTGGGAGTCGCCGGGCATTACTTCGGCGGCGACTTCCATCCTAACAATATAATGTAACATTTGATACATTCAATATGTTTTCATTACCCCCCTCATGGACACCAGCCTGAAAGGTTGATAACATTCTCAATGAGGACATCCTATGAAAGTAGTAAACACGTAAGAATAATAATAATATTGAATGCAGATTCATTTTTGCCAACCTATGATTCTATTGACTGATGCATGCACTATTTGGTGAATGTACCTTTGGTTTTAATTGGACAATTCGGGATAGATAAACAAATGTTGATTATGGAATGTGGTTAGTATTAGCATTATTTAAAAAGTAATATTATCTGGACCTACGTAAATGAACAAGTAATACCATAAAACTTATATATAACAGAAACCAATTTTTTACGAATCCACAGTATACATTAGTGTATCTATTCATCTATATACATTGGAAAGTAGAAGAGTGTAGTGACTGTAGTAATGTTTCCTTTTGGTATGTCTGTACATAGACAATGCAAATAAGCGTACAAGCTGAACCGAAGGTGAGAAGCAACTGGCCCCGGGCCAGCGCTAGTCAAGGTTTTCCAGCTGCCGGTGTGACGTCAACAGATACCAACATACATATAGGTCAAGGCCATAACACCTTTCATGTATTTTAGGTCTTGTATAGCTCTCTTAGTGCCTTGCTGGTCTTTTTTACAGAAAATGTTTATAGTGTAGTTGATTTTGCTATAATTGAAATTTGTTTAAAAGTATTCACTTCTCTATAGCTGGAAAAAAATCTAAACCATACAAACATGTATATGCACTTATTACATTCCCTGTAAAATTATATGCCACAACACTGGTAAGCTTACTAGACAGAAAAATCTGCACGAATGCTGAGTAAAGTAATGCCTCCAAGCTAAAGGTCTTCTACGATGCCTATCCACTCAAAAGAAAATTTATACATCCGCCCTCGCAGTCAAGTCTGCAAGTCTGCAGAGATGTCGACAGTGGCTGCAGTTTAAACAAACATAGAACATGATTATAATGACTTTCTTCCCTCCACCACGAGACAGACTGTGAGACTGGTTATTTACGAGCAACAAATGCATCCACAACCCCTGTACATGAAACTAATGACAGGTCTGGACCATTATCACCACCACCTACAATCGCTTGTTGGTATCGTTAACAGTGCAGTATTCTATAAAGTTTTTCTAACTCAATTCTGTGAACGGATGAGGTGTGCTTTACATGCAATGGTATTTTTAATACCCCAAAAAGCCACACGTGGGCATAACTTAACCCACACAGTACACCACACAAAGCCACCAGTAAGTTTTCTACAAACATATGGGCAGGTATTATGTAGGACCATTTAATTGGGCTATTTCGTTTACCTCCCCTACTTAAGGGGATGGGTGCAAATGTCTACAATTCTTGCAAAAAAATTTTTTAAATCCAAACCCATGCCAATACGCAAAATCTGTTCGTAACTTCGTTAACACATAAGTTTATCTTTATGAGTATATTTATTTAAATGACCCTGGACTTATGGTTACCATAAAAACCTTTAAAATCTAAACAAAACTACTGTACCCACAGTTTTTCTTATGGCACTACATCACCAGATTGTTAAAACTATTTTTTGTGGCCATTGCAGGTATTTTTTTCCAAACTTGCTTTGTAACATTATAGTCGCTAGTGTTCATGATTTTTTTACAGCATTTAATACAACAGCAAAGTAAATATTTCCTCAAAAACGCAGTTTTCTATTCAAACTACAGCAGGAGTTGCCTGGACGTCAGAAATGGCCATGTCCTGGAAGTTCAGGGTTTCCTCAAGAGATCGCGCACTGGTAGAACAGGTTCTGCTCAAGATCTAGGTTCGCAGTAACTGATACGAGTGGAAGAAAAAATCTAGCGGAACAGAAAACTGCTCATGTTGAAAAAAAATTTACAACTCGTTAATGTGCGAAAAAATAGTAGGCCTAGAAATTTTAGTTTCATAGCGGAAATTTGTAAAAATTTTTGGCTGTTTTTGAATAATTCTGTAATGATTTTGTAAGCTTCAGGAATACCTGAAAAATGTATTGTAAGGCAGTTATCCTGGAATACTAAACATATAATTTTGAGGCATACAAAAAGTAACCAAGTAAGGTTACAGCTGCTGTGGTTAGTAGATGAAATATGCAGATTGAAGCGAAAAAAGTAAGCAACAAACATAACAAAGACAGAATTGTTATGAGTCTGTTTGTACAATGTTCAAAATATTGAAGAAAGAAGTATGAAACCAACATGCACACACATATACAACATATATGTAACATACACGTGTATGTGTATGTTCATGCTTGCGTGAGTGTATGTGTATGTGTGTGTGCATACATGCACACATATATGGCGGGAAAGTTATTAATATATAAATATTATTAAGCCTCATATATGATCCACTTGTAAATATCTAAGCGAGATGACATCAATATATTTTTAACACATTTTAATTACAGTTCACATATGGAGTATAAATAAAATAATGAGTTAAATATCCACCACTGCCATTGCATCTAAACAAAATTTTATATATAATATTTTGTATTATAATCATACGTAATATAATACATTGGGTAAATGTAATACATATTATATATATTATGTATGTAATTAATATATGTATAAAATAACGTTTAAAATATTGTCACATTTAGTTAAATATTTAAAGTGCATGAAATACGTAGGACTGTTTTGAGTTCCCAGTTCTCGCTATATTTTGTTTTTTGCATGTACATGTATAAGTGACATAATATTTCATATGTCAATTTATCAGCGTAGTGGAGCAATGGTAAAATTGAGCATGGTCGAGCGGTGATAAAACACTCGCCTTGCATTCGGGAGGATCTGGGTTCGATCTTCGATTCCAGCCATCGTGATTGAGGTTACAGGGTTTTCCGAAATCACTAACATTTGGGTAACTTTTTAACTTATAATCATTACTTTCGAAACTAGATCATTTTAAACTTTTAATAGTTAAAATTATTGGTTAAGTAACAAGTTAGTTTCTGCAAACAGATGACTGCACTATAAAATAACTGGATGGCTTCAGAGTCCAACACCGACACACAATATCAATATAAAAAATATAGCGCTTTCGGTTTATACAAAGAACACTACACAAATGACACCTACCACTATCTACACAACGCAAGCTGAGTCAAACAAACATGATACAGTAGGTTGCGCCAGAGTCGCGTTTGTCTCTACCATCAGATCGATTACGCAGAAAACCATTTTTTTTCTCGGAAATGAAAGAACATAAAAAGACTGCGATTTACTTTGTTGGTCTGGTGCAGCACACTGAGATTGTAAACATTACTTTAATTTGATATTTGAATGGTTTTTATTTCTGACTTTTACTATGTCGCAGTGGCCAGGAATTTCTTCATTTTTTGAACAAGTGGAAAGTGATGGAAGTGATGTTAGAAATACCAATTTGAGTTTGAAGTGTCTTTTATGTGCTCCAAAATGTAAATATATCAAGGGATCTATTACATCTGCATCAAATTTAAGAACAAAGGTGAAGGTAAGTTGTGAAATAATTATAATCTAAGTTTTGGGACCCACTAAATTTTAACTTTAATCAGTTAATTTTCTTTTAACTTCAACTTTTATCAGTTCATATTTTAAAAGTTAACCTTTAACATAAATCAGTTAATTTTGTAATGCATTAACTTTAAGTTTAATCAGTTAGATTTTTTGGTTAACTTTCCGAAGTCTGCGATCGAGTCGACTACTATTAATTACATTTTTAGGTTTGACTGTGTCAGATATTTAATAATGGAAAAAAACTCGTATCGCTACAATAAGTTAGCCAATTTTTCATACTTGATCACATTTGGATAGGTTCATTTATGTTCTTTGTTACATTCTGTAGACATTTGAAACATTTTCCAGAAATAGTTTACACATAAATAGTTTGGGGGAGTTATATTCTAATTTATGTCACAATAATATGAAAGTCAGTTTTGTAGGTACTAAAATTTAGTACGAAGCAATATTCTCCTCAAGGGTAAAAGAGACTGTAAATTATACCAGAACAAACCAGTATAATAACACGAATAATCTACACAGGAAAATATAAATTACACAACTTAATATTTCGTACTTACATTAATTTCTTTAATTTAATTGTAAATGCCCAGTATTTTTTTCTTGTGATGGCATGAAAAATAGGCTACAGATGTTTATATATTTTACATGGTGGTTTACACAAAAATTTTTTTAAACATGTGCATTCTAGGCGATTAACAGCAAACAGCATTTTGATGGTTGTACACAAAAATGTCCAGAGTATAAGGTAGGAATATAATCACGTTTCTTCACAGATTTATGTATTTGTGTCAAATTGTCCGTTCCTTCTAGCTTGTGTGTAATTATTTATAATAGCGATGTCAACATGGCGGACCATACGAACTCGTGCATAGTTATTTGCAATACTGAATGCCATATTGTTTGTCCCAACCTGCTTGTGAATAGTTGTTTACAATATAGAATACCAAATTTAAGGTTATATTAACTTGTTTATAATAGTTTGTAATTCTGAAGGAAAATAACGCTTTATAAATTCTAAAAAAAAACTTAGTTTTTCACAACCTCGTATTATTCTCAAAGTTCAGCATAGATATGGTCATAATGATATAAAAAGAGAAGTTAACCAGCATAACTAATGAGCCTATCACCCTCATGTTCATGGAAATTAGCCCTGAAAGTTAAAATCTAGAAGTATGAAATCATAGGAAATATATTCTCTTGATATCTTCTAGCAAGATATACCTACAACAATACTGACTAGTTAAATTAAATTTAGATAATGTGTATCAACACTAAACTTGCTTCTAATTGGTATTGTAATTATTCAAACACTTGAATTATTATGTATGTTTTCATGTGGTGAAATCTCCAGAATAATGGAACCTACCTTACAATACACTGAATCAACAAACATTAAATTCACATATCCTTACATAGTAATAAATGTGTGAACGGTCTGAAGGAACTTTGGAAAATGGTCCTCAGATTTTTCTTGTGATAAATAAGAACACACACGTAAAAAAAAAGTTTTATTTGTAATCCTGATTATGATTCTTTTAAATATTTCTTTTGATTAAGAAATATTTCAAAGGACCCCCTTGTGCAGATATGATAATGACAGGAACTGTAACTACCTAAAATATTTTCATTTACTTAATATGTAGGATACCAGGATCATTTTAGATCCTGAAAAATGTTCTCCAGGCATACTAATTGATAAAAAAAGAATAGCTGCCATTTTGATGTAATGAACACTGCTTGAACAAAACACATTAAAATGATATCGCCTTACCTTACTGAGTAGTATATGTGTACCAAGTTTGTTTGAATTTGGTCCACGATTTCTGAAGTTTTTAAAGAGAAAAAACATACACACAGTGACACATGGATAGGAAGTTGATCTCATGAACATTCCTTTTCCTTCAGAAAGTAGGCTAAAAAGTAAAAATAATTATGTTAAATGGACAGAGCTCAGCCAAATTTTTGTTGGTTTTAATTTATATTTGTTCTTTTATTCACACTCCAGCTATTCAGAATGTCATTTAGTGATAATTTATAAGACTATTGAAATACAATATTTTTTCTAGTTTATGTTCATATATGATTATACTATTTGACGAATGTTTTGGAAACGATTAAATGCAGCGTGAAGTGTATTCTAACTCAAGAAGTAAAATATAGACTCTGGTTAGGTATGTCCAATGCAGAATGATTATCCAAGATACATTTACTTGATTATTTGTAAGATTTTGCTATTTATTTTATCTGTCTTTGTATCTTGCTAAAATAAAAAATGAATTGTTATTGTGTTAAGTTAACGCTAATTGACTTTTAGAAACAGTACAATTCATTTGAAATTCTAGCATTGAAGTTGTCCCGCATCTTTTCTTTTTTTCCATACATGTGCACGGAGTTACAGCTCAACATTTTTCAGGTAACTGGGAAGCAGGCAAAGATTTGTTGACAACCAAGTCAGTTCAACAACAATGGGGCCTACGAGAAGAGGTAATGGACGGCCAGTCGCCAACCACCCTCTGTCCGGCATGAAAAGACTTTCTTTTTTGTATGTGTTCTTTCTCTGACTCTCTCTGCATCTGCGCCTCCCTCACCCCCTTCTCCCGCAACATTCTTACAGTTGATTAATAGCGACTCTTCACCAATACGAAGCAAAACTAGCCTAGATACTTGCTCCTATACCATGCTCGTGCTGCATTTTCCTAGGAGATCTATAACCAGCACAAAAACAAAATACGCTACATGGTGGCAGACTCAAGTACAGTGAACCCTCGAAAACTCGGACAAAAAGAGGGAAGAAGCTGTCTGAGTTACGATTTGTCCGTGTTATCGAGGGGTGTCCGGGGTGGTGGGGTAATCAGTCATTATTCACAAGAAACGCGAAGAAATTAGTACGCTACTATTTCTACAAGCAAAACATGCTGCAATAAATACCATTTTGTACATAAATATTGTATTAAGTTACGGGAGGGCAGCCATGCAGTGGGAAAATTAACGTAAAGTGGAGGACTATAAAAGAATGTCAAACAATGTGGGCAGTCAGATCTTTATTTTTTTATGCTGCTACTTCTGGCTGATCCTTTTTTTTTATCTCTGTGCTAGAAGCTGGCACCATGCACCCTTCTTTCACATAAAAGTTTTCGTCTGGCTGGCGACAGCCAATGTGCGTGAACGTGTTAGAGATATAAGAAATGATAGTTGGAGATAAGCTAGGGAGGTTGCGAGCGGAAGTAGTCAAGGTCAACCGGTACAGTCTCATGCAATACGAACGCCGCACGTGACCACACGCATCTCACACAAGATGTTTACATTGAAAAATACCTTACGTCCGTATGTCACAGCGTATGGGCAGCAGCCAACTGCTAGCCTGATAGTTACTCTACCCTTCTTCAAAGTTACAAAGATATAAAAATAATTTTCCTCGTATACATGAATAAAATCGGTACTGTAATTAACAATCATTCTGGGCCACTGTACATTACGTGAACACATTTTAACACTAGGCCTACTAATATTAAAATTTAATTTTATGTATGTAAATTGCATCATAGAACACATAATTTACAGCTTTATTCTTACACAAATTGTTATATTATAAACGTTACAACTCTCCAGACGCCATTACGTTATCAACAGAGCATCATCAATCAGCGAGCGTGACTCATCGTGTCCGGCTTGGGCATGGATGTTGTGTTGTTCTTCCACTACCCACATCGGCTCTTGAAAACATTTTTGTTAAAGGGGTGTAAAACCTTCTCACCAATTTTTCTACATCGCAATGCAAAGCAATAATTTTTCCTTTTTATGTCCGGGACAGTTTGTTTTGCAACCCTGAATTCTTTGTACATACCAGAACAAAATAATTTTCCATTTATGTGTCATTGTAACCCGTAGTTACCGTCATTTCACAAGCACCACACTGAAATGTTTGTTTACGACACACGTGCGTGCCTGGCTCGCAGGCAGAGGAGGGAGGAAAGATAAAGAAGTGAGAGGTCGGCCTGCTGCGTTGCATCTTAACTCACACGTCGCGTACCTCGCTAGCAACGTTTTACCACACGGAACTTGCCAGATATTTACTGTGGGATTATTAAAGGTTAAGTAGCGATGGAGGACTACGTTATAAAGTTTAATACTGTTCTAAAATATAATTGGATGAATTTAAATCCAGCAGAAACGATTTTTTATGTCTTAACCAAGAAATAATTAATTAAAAATTATTACAATTTTTTTAAAAATTCTGTCCGAGTTATCCGAAGTCGGGGACATCGAGGTCCGAGTTATCGAGGGTTCACTGTACTACAAAACCATACGGCTCTGTGCTCAGAGAGAGAAATTCGCCCCCAAGACCTTAATGCCACTTTTTTTACCATTTGTTTATTTAGTACACTCTACTACTACTCCTGGAGGATATTTTACTTAAGGGCACCGCCGTCCACCTGCGCGTCAAGAGGCTCAGCAATGACCGAGATATCAGGGGGATCTTGAAGCATGCATAAAATGCAGCATCACCTCAATGATGCAAACACTGAACTAGTGCGCAAGCATATCGCCGAACTGTTTTTACTATGGGACACTAAGAGGTGACCATATAATTTTATTGGTGGAAAGTCTGCAACTAAGTTCAGTGAAAATCACAAATTGAGTTCCACATACATCCGGTTTGTACATTTTGAAGTACGGCAGTCTGTGTGTTGGAGAACTTAGAAAAAGTGTTTTTAATGAGCATGGTGTTTTTTAATGAGCATGGTGTCTTAACAACAAGGTTTCGACTTTGTCTGAAATTTGTTTTTTTTTTTGTACGTTGGTACAAAAGGCACACACAAAATATTTTTGTAAAAATAAACCTGTTTACTAACACACTACAACACATTTCAAGCATTGGGTGGATGGCACCTTTAATAGAATACATTTGTGGTTTCAGGATGACGCCGAACCCACAAATTATTCTGGAATATGCGGGTATATCTTGATACATACCATCCTAACCACTGATGTGGATGACGTATACCTATTTCCTGGCTTGCACATTTACTTGACATGAGGTCTCTTGACTTTTTTTTACTGGCGGCATGCAAAATCATTAGTGTACTACATATTCTTTGACAGTGAAAATGCCTTACTAGCAAAATCGCTAATGCTTCAGAGTGGCCACCCATGTGACATTTTGAAATTCTTTGTTTTTTCGAGGTTATTCATGGCTGGTATCTCTTAAAACATGCGTAAAATGTATGTATGTACTGAAATTACCCGGGAATACTTAGAAAATCATAAACAGCTACAAATAATGGATTTAAAATATTTTTCACACAATAATAATTAATAAAACTACAAAGGCATACATTACATTAAAGTTTAAACACACGTTTGGCATTCATCGAATGCGAAAACTATATGAGCATAGCTGTTCAATGTGAATTTGAGCTTCTTGGTGAAATACAGAGCCATTTCATACACTACTATGCATAATAATTTTATCCTATGCATCTGCAATATATTAGCTACAATACTGTCAGTAAATACGATGGGTAGCAAAGATACACCCACAGTAGGCCTAAATGACCAATAAATGAAACAACTATTGCTATACACCAATAGAACTCTACTGTAGAAGTTTCTTCATTCACAAGAAATATTTTTAATAAATCTAAACTAACCACTACAACTGCAGAAGTATGCCCCAAATTTTGTTTCTTCTCAACAAACACAGCTATAGGTAAACAGGGTTCGTACTCCCTTGGCACAACAAAATATAAGGAATTTTAAAGATTTTAAAAATATTTTCACAACCTTTTTACAGTCCAACAAAAACTTTACACTACAAAAAAGAAAACACAAATGGTGAGAAAAAAAACACAGTTTAAAAGAAAATAACCTTGTGAACTTACCACACAAAATATGTTCATTATAATTTACTATGTGAAAAATTATAAAATGTTTTCAGATTGTTTGCATTACAAAATAACACTGTTTAAAAAAAATCAAAATAAGTACTTAGTACAAGTAATGAATGCCTGAAACAGTTAGGAAATAAAACACTGACACTATTTAAACATGGTTGACAATTTACTTATTTTAGTTCAAACTTCAATCAGCTCCTTTTCCTTTTCTGAAATTTTCTTCCTAATTGTGTTGCATTAAATGAAGAGACCAACGTCTTTGGAAGATTCTGCTTTCAGTGAAAGAGTATCAACAGACTTCTCATAGGTATCTATAGTATTTTCTAAACTGACCTTCCTTTTCTCGAGCTGATCAGATATTTCCTTCCTATTTCCCTGTTCACCGTCAGCATTTTTTTGAGAATGCTGTTCCTCCAAGTACTGCATTTACTTTGCTCGAGCAGACGATGCTGACATCCTGAGCTCTTATATAATTGGCACATCATAATTAGAGCCACAATATTTGATGTAGTTGAAAACTGTACAACGGGACAGCAATGAGGATTCCTTTTAAGTTTTCAACTTCAGAAGCTTTATTACCTGAAAAACTCTTTCCACTAAAGCTTGTCCATGAGACAAAATTAACAGCATTTTAATTACATCCCAAACTTATTGTGACGCTTCCTCTGCGTCTGCTGTGTGTTTTCTATTGCTGGTGTAGTCTACTGCAGTGGGTGTTGAGGTTATGTTAAGTTTGCGCGTGCTCCGGATAGCTCAGTTTGATTTAATTTCAGGGTTAACCAATCATCGTGATTTCACCAATAACCACTCATTTACTCAGTCAACTGTTGATTTATTACTGTAACTTTGACAGATGTTTACAAAGGGCGGTTATTTACCAAGCACAAATAAACACGTCAGCTGTCCGGCGTTACCATGTCTGACCGTG
>PNEQ01134012.1:0-31417 GCA_003012365.1 Medauroidea extradentata
TGTGCATGGATTTACGAGATTCGTAATGGTAATTAATAGCGCCGTTAGAGTAGACGCAGAGAAACCAGTGTTATAAGACGTTAACTCGCAGGTATTTATAACTAAGATTACCACCTACTGAGTATAGCATGTATTCAGCCCCCGTGCATTTAATGAGTACATATTGTAGCTAAAATTTATCGGAGCACTGTAACGTAAATGTAAACATTGTACAAGACTACGTAAATAAAAGCACGTGGCAATATTGATGTTTACATGTAGCGGAAAGATATAAACTGGCAGAAAATAGAAATTAATCAGGGCTTTTTTTAGTGCTCACTTTATTCCGAATCACCTATAGTAATGAAAATTGCTGTAGACGTTACCCTTAATGTCACGTAGCGGTGTTCACCAGCCCAGACAACGCGCATAGCTAGGCGTCGCAGGGTTAACAATGGTGCTCGGGCTGGTCCGCTGCTCCTGAAGTACTTCGTGATGCAGGGTACGTCTGCCGGTGCTCCAGCACTGCATTACAATGCTATTTGTTGCCGTGTCACACTCCTCCTTCTTGGAACTAGGCCCGACTGCCGACGTCAGTCATTATTTTCCCGTAGTCTTTCGACGGTCACAAAGTTTGAGTTCGTTCGACATTACACTGTTGTTCCCCGTAGTTGCTTCACGCCACTCAAATGGATAAACGTGGGTATTCCGACTCTGTCCAGTAGAGCAGAAATGATACGACCCAATTCGACAAATTCTTACTAATGTTAACTAAAAACACGTTGCTAAAATACTTTAAATTATGAAAATTAGTTGTTCTCAGTGCGTAAATTTTTATATTTGAAACTTTAAACAAAATTTTAAGTACCATTATATAATCCTGAATTGTGAAGCACTTTAGGTTATTTCCTTATCTCTCTCTCTCTCTCTCTCTCTCTCTCTCTCTCTCTCTCTCTCTATGTGTATATATATATTTTTTTTTTACACACAAGAATGGATTTTCTCAGGGATCTTCCGTTTCCGGCGCCACTCCATACTCACCTCAAGTTACCCTTCACCATCGCTGAAGACCTCGATGTAAAAGCGCCGACTAAAATCCTCACTCACTTTAAGGCGCGTGCTGGCCGTGTGTATGTGTGATTAAGGCTCGTCACAAGGGCGATGTTGACTGGCTCTTCTTCAGCGGTATCACCTCTAACGCAAGACACAGAAACGGCAGCTAGATAGTATCGTAGATCACTCACCTGACTGACACTTTCAGTGGGAAAGGATTTTTTCTAATTGACGTGATGTTTTGAAACTACATTTTCCGTCATCGTGTGTTTTATTTTCGTACGTTGACAGTTGGGCACAAGTGGAATGGTTTCGTTAAAATAACGTATTTACAAACACGCTACAACGCATTTTAAACGCGTGACAGGTTGCGCCCATCATAGGTCTATATACGCGGTGCATGAACATTACTGTAACGTGCCATGTTTTTTGTTTTGGCCGTGAAACCGCTAATCGTATCTCAATACGCTTATCTAAATATAGGACCACGCAGCTGAAATTATGCTTATACAATTTAAAAAATGCAGCACGCTTATTACAAAACATTATTTTGGGCCCACTAAAAATGGTTTTAAAAACTGCTTTTTATAGACTGTTGTAACTTAAAAAATACCACCATTGATTCGTAAAAAAAAAAAAAAAAAAAACCAGAAAACTACGTTTGACATTACTACAAACTTCGAACAAACTGAATTGTAGTGTCGACACTTAAGTCCCATATAAAAATAATAGTAAAACGAAAACACCGTCCGCTAGTTTGGCACGCCGCGAATGGAGGCGAATCTGTGATCGTCTAGCATGGCAAGCTGAACCTTATCGTTCGCCTGTCTCAGCGCATCAAATGCGGATAATTACGTACAGTACATAAGCCTCTTAACTTGTAAAAATTATTTTAATTATTAAACTTTGTTAATTTTATTTGATACCAGTGCAGTATATAGGATAATTTTGTGTCTATATTTATAATTTATTCTAATTTCATAGCACCCCTTTAGATACAAGTTATTTTCCGTACATAGTAGCTACGTTTTAAAAGTCAAATTCTTTGACATATTTTTGTCAGGGGACAACTAAGTGCGACAGATAAAACTTGTGGAGTAGGCTCATTAAGAAAGGCAAGCCAGGGAAAGTGAGCATGTCGTTCATAACGTCGAAAAATCAAGTGGAATAATAATACTAACGGTTTTATATATGTAGGATTCGAGTCGGACGAAAACGTTGGTCGGTTGGTTTTCTCGGGGATCATCCGTTTCTCCCATATTCTTCATTCTGAAGTTGCTCAATACTCACCCACCAGAGCTGTATTCCTCGCCGTTAAAGGGGCGTGTTAGACAATGTTATTGTATTTTCAGTTTTTGAGCAATAACGTTTATTCAAATTGTGTTACCAAAATTTGCTCTTCGACAAAGTATAGGATATATTCTTGGTAAACTGCTTGACATAAGTAATAATAGAATATTTCATTAATTTGGCATGCATAATCATTCCAAGAGAATAATATTATAGGTTAACTTTCAAGAATAATCTTGCAATGGTTCTGCATGGCAAATCAATGAAAGATTCCATTATTATTTATGTCAAGCAGTTTACCAAGGATATACCTATTAGTTTAACAGTGACTTCGAAAAAAAAATGCCTTAAATAAACTAATATTTATATCGAAGATTCGCTACATTGTTTTGACAATACTATTAAGTTGTTATTTTTCAACGATTCTTACTATGGGGGGCAGGACACAAATTAAAGAAGTATTTTGGACATACGCCATTGGATCAAATAGTGTGTTATTTGTTTACTTGTTTGCTTGTTTATGTGAATTCTTTTGTTTTGTGTCATGCAATTTGCTACAGGGGCGTATATCCAAAATACTTCATTGATTTGTAATATTGTATGTATATTTATACACTTTTTTTTTTCGAATCATGAAACCCCATGGTTTTTATAATATTTGCACTAAGTGTATCACACATTTGGTTACGAAAATAAGAAACGATAAATGAAAATATTTTTTTTTAAGAGTGACCTGTTGTTTTCGTTGCGAAAAGCTTACACACATTTGTGCACTGCAAGACTCCACACAGTCTAGAATTTTTCTATGTTTTCTGTTAATTATCATTTGAAACGAACATAAAAGTTTTTTTGACATACGTCATTGTAGGCAAATGTTGCGGTATTGCAGAAAACCCCTCAATATAACACCCCATTTTTGTTAGTTTTTATTATTTTCGTTTGTCTGTTTTTTTTTTGTCGTTCTTCTTCAGTCGACCATATTCCACTTAGGAATTCATTTTGTGTTGTTTATGTCTGTTCTTGTCCTTGTGTCGTCTTCTGGGATATGACTTAATTCCTTTCAGGGATTATCTGTATGCTTTATGTCTGTTGACTACAGCTTACTGACTTTTCTTCCTTTGTTATTTTGTTTTATTGTGGGTTTTTCTGCAATACGGCAACATTCACCCGCAATGGTATGTCCAAAAAACTTTGATGTTCATAATAGGAACCTATTGCAAGAATTATTCAAAGATAATATCATTTGAGATCTTGGCACCAATCTGAAAAAAAAAAAACTATCACGCATGGTTTTTAACTGTGGGCAAAATGTCTTCACTTACGTACACATCTCATTCCATAATTTATCCATCTCTTCGCGTCCCATAGCGTCAGAGAACACAGAAGGCTAAAGTAAAACAGGTTTATCAGTTCGAGATATACACACAACATGACTGATAGCTAAAGTACAGAGACAGCTTCAAAAATTGTTCGGAACTCAGAGCACACGATTTCTGTGCATGAACCTCACAACGTTAAACGCAATGGAATTTAATTTTCCCTTTCCGCCCCTCATTAAAACTGGGCAGTGTTCTGGCATGAGTAAGTAGCAATACCCAATCCCCCACCCCTCAATCCTCGACCAAATCGGCCGCTTCTGCTGCGCCTAATGGGATAAACCACGAGGCAAGCCTACATAGTTATCCTACCACCCCTTCCCCGCCCTCAAACCTCCAGGGTCTCACATCAACTACCTCCCCCAAACCACCCCATTCGTAAAACAACCAAGCCACACAACCGCGATAAAAAAAATTTACTTTTCCACACCTGGTATTGGTTGCCAGTAGGTCTTTGACCCTATTTGTTGCAATTTCCGTTTTAGAATTTTTAGTGGTTATGCTTTTTTTTTTTTACCTCTTTCACCGTAGCGTTACCATATTACCCTTCCTACCTACCTCTCCTCCCTAGGGTAAGGACAACCGCAACTTTCCCGCCACCACGTCCCAAGAGAGTTCCATTCACCAGGTTGGATGATGGCGTGCATTTATGTTTCTAACTGTAATGAAAACATATGAAAATTCACTAGGTGTTCCCGCCTCGGGGCAATGTCACGATGTGGAGGAGAAATGGACGGGGTGAAGACTGGGCCAGCTGCTCGACTAGCGAGAAATGCTTGTCGCCCACCCAACCCGAAGAGTGGATGAGGTGAAGTAAGATGGAGTGGGTGAGAGATTTTGGTCAGCGCTTAACTTCTAGGTCATTAGTGCCTGTGAGGAATGACATGAGGTGAGTATTGAGGATCGCCGGAACGAAGAGGCTGGGGGAAACGGGAGTTCCCCGAGAAAACCCACCGGTTAGCGGCAACCCGCCACGTTTCTTACATCTGGAAAATGTGGGCATGAACCCGGATCATCTCGGTGGGAGGCGAGAGGTATGAACCCTCGACCATCCCGGCCCTTACGTTTGTTGTAGGCAAATGTTCTTGCTTTTTGCTGGAAGATATAGCTGTATTTTTAATGTGTTGTCCTGCAAAAAGCAGAAAGCCACAAAAGTCATGGTACAATCTTCTTTAGCCAAATTATGTGTCAGATGTCGTGGTTTTTAAATGTAACTAACTGCTTAATTTTCAGAATAACAGTTTCTGTGTGCTACATTCATTCAAATGAAAATTAACTTGAAAAAAATTGTACTTTGAAAAGTTTTGCCAGTGTGTATTAACTGAAGAATGTAATCAATGTGAAGTTGTAAATATATATATTGGCTGAACCGTTTTAGAGATTCCACATAACTGTCGTACTTGGAAGTTAACTACGTTGTATTTGTATTCAGTAACACGAATTATCACAAGTGCAATGTACTGAATAATTTAGTTGGCCTTGAAACATTTCGACCAACTCAGTTTGTATATAAATATTCGTCAAGCAGTTTCAGTAGAGCAACCCCCAATTTCTGTCATGCATTTACGACTGCTGTGTGTGTGTGTGTTTACACACACTCTCTACTAAAATCAATACTTAACCACTCAGGTCACAATAAATAATATTTTTAAAATATTATTCTTATTGACAAAACGGTCGTCAACTAACTTTAAAACGCAGCACCTATAAGACAGTTTCAAAACATATAAAATATTTTATACCTAACTAACAAATGGTGCACAGTCTATTGATGTGTAACACCGCCCACTTTTGGAACATTACGTATAGGTTTCTACAGTCTAGTGACTGTGGCGATCGCAGCGGCAACTCAGAGGAACTCGCAGAAAACCCTCAAGAAAGAATGACTTGCGTGGCTGTTTCTAGGCCAAATATATTTATAAGCTGTTTGGTATAATGTGAGCTCTCACAAAAGCCCTGCTAAATTTATATATTCAGCCAATTCGAATATTTTCGCGCGTTACGGCTAACGACGGGACACGTCACTTTATGTCTGCGCGTGAAAGATAAATTGTGCGGTCAGTAGGAACCTATACAGTTTGACAAAAAATAGTTTACTAATTATATAACATACAAGTGTTCCGATCTCAGTTGATTTTATTTCTGTATTGTTGCATTTAAATAGGAAATTATACAGAACTACATTCAGCAAATCGCTGCCAACTATTCAGTTATAAGGTAACTATTATTGATGTTGAATTGTGTGCGGTAACTGCTGGTGATTTTTTTTTAAGTTAAATCTTTAGTAGTCTCTTTATCCCGAGTCACGTGGGCCGCATTGTTTCCCACGTGACTCGGTCCCATGACTTGCCGTCCGCTTTTCTCACACCACTCGGCGCACTTGGCAATGCGCAGGACGTCCTCGCAGATCCTTCATCGCCGTACGCATATCTCGACGACGGCGTCGCGATGCCCCTGCCGGCCGCTCACGAAGACGGCTGTTTGCGTCACGACGGACACATACGTGATGGTAACGTCCCCTACTCCCTGCACGCGTAGCATTCACAACTACCACCTCGGTCGCTCTTCCTCACGTCAGTCAGATTAGGGTCCAGGCCCTCGTAACTCCAATAGGACAAACGAATCCTTACCGAAGATTGCCGGAGTTAAGAGTATACATCGATAGAATATTAGACACCATAAATCTTACTTTTGTTACAGATAGAGTTGCAGTTAAAAAATTATTATTACTTTCTTAACTGCAATTCGATGTGTAAGAACAGTAATGACAAACAAAGATTTGTGATGTCTAAAATCCCCTTAATTTGTATTATATTCTCTAGTTAGGTTATAGTTGCATAAATTTGCACAGAAGAAAGTTATGACACAAAATACAAAAATTCAAGATGGCGGCTATCTCTCGCTCTTAAATTCGCGAATTATAATTTTCCTTCTTATTTTATGCTCCCTGTTTGGATCTCACTCCGGACGCGATCGCCTAGCCAAGGAGAGTGAGACAAGTCTCCGATACACCGATCCTGATTATAGTCGGTTTTAATAAGTCACCGCAGGGTAGACTTGGGAGGACAAAATTATTGCATGAGGAATACCGACAGTAAACCGGGAAAGGTTTCCAAGTGTTCAATAAGTAACAAGAGTAGCTTATCCATCTACTCTTTGGTAACTCTGCTTTCGAGAGCAGGGCAAGCTGCTGTTGGTATACAAACTAACCTACTGGCGCTGGAAAAAAAAAATAGTACACATAACAAAAACCACGACGAAGTGAAACTAAATACATAGTGTCAGAAAAATCGAATAAATAAGCGCAAAACGAATAGTATAGCTAACGTACCTTAAAGTGAGGATACTTTGCACCCCCATGGGTAACTTTGCACCATTACATTTATTTCGTTCTATGTTTGAATTCCAGGATATTATTCACTATTAAGTATTGTTTATTATTAAAGCTATGAAGGGCAATCAATGTCTTCAACATCTAACGAGTCTGCAAACCTTCACTTAAAACAAAAATACGTGGTACAAAGTAACCCCCAAAAAAGGCAAAGCAACACCGCTTTACGGTACGTAAATAAAATAACGTATAAAATTTGCTGCTGTTCTTTTTACTAATGTACTCGAAAAGTTTATAAATTATTTGGGCTTTTTTTAAAATTATGTTAATCAAATTCTAAGAGTTTGAAACGGAGATCACGGTATAAATACAAAAAAATTCACCAGGACGCTTTTCTGAATATTAACGAAGATTATCCCAGTTGTTACTGGAAATCAGACCCCTTGGACAGGAAAACTGTTCTAATGACCCTGCAAGAATCCGGAGTGGTTTACCTTCCTGGCGCGGTAGTGACGACACGAAACACAAGATAGAAAGGACATGAACAAGAGGAGAAAAATGTTTATTATTCTTAATACAGGACAAAAACTAAGGAAAAAGAACATAAAGAGACATCGATCGTCATCACCAGCCAAAGATTTTCCGGCATTTTTGCTGTATTAGAATTAATAAACATGTTTTCTCCTCTTGTTCGTGTATTTTATTTCTTGCGTTTTGTGTCGCAGTAAAGCGTTTCCGACCACACATTGCTATGTGATTTCCCGTCGTTTGGGTGTACACTATCTCTCCTGAAAGTTTGTAACCGCTGTACTGATACATCCTGTGTATACATTTGTTGTAACTTGAGTGTAACTCTACAGAAAAAAAAAGAGTTTTTTAAGTGAATTCTTTCACAATGGTTATTCTAGACATATTTAACCTCTTAGGTTCTTACAATTAAAAATAACATACGAATAGTTCTGATGTAACTATTTATGTGTAGATAATGAGGTTCAATTAGTATGACGATGTTACGTGTTGACAATTAATTTTTGTTCCTGAGTTCATGTACCGTTTTGTAAGCGCACTTTTTTTTGTGTGAGTGCGGAAGTTTTGTATGGTAGTTCAAAATACAGAAGTTTTACAAATACAAAGTTGGCAACCGTGCTCGAGATTCTTCTCGGGCAGGCACACGAGAGGAAAAACGGCAGGTACGCGAGAGTGCCTGGAGGAACGGCCGAGAAACACACAGACAGTGGCTGACCTTGACTCTGGTGTTTGTCCATTGTTGTCGACGGATCAAGTAGCCGCCTCGCGAGAAAGGGAAAGGGGAGAGGGACACTGTTTTTTTTTACGCTGTTGTTGTTGGCGAACAGTGGAGTTATTTCGGGTGTCTGGCCTCAAAACAGCGAAGCATCTACCGAATAATTATCTCCAAAGAACCAACAAAATTGGTTTTCCTTTTCAGTATGTAGTCATAGAATACTTAAAGCAATATTAATACAGAAATATTTATTTGTGTATGCTTTGATGATTATTTGTGTTCTGGCCGAAGACAAGTTTAGAACCACCATGGAGGGCGCTAAGTGATAGAGGCCACGACACCCCCAGCCCCCCCCCCCACCACCCCGCCCCCGACGAAGTCGACTGGGCTATGGTGATACTGTGAATACCTTGCCCCCTGCAGTATAGGAATGAGGGAACAACACAACTAGTCCTAATAAAAAAAAAATAATAACTTCCCATCAATGATGCGATTTACTCCAAAAATATTTATGCACGCCACTAACATCCATTACAGCAATCAGGTGTCGGCAATATTTACGTGTAAAATGTAACACCGTCATGGAATAATCAAATTAACACTTTGGTGAAATTTCAAGTTGTTGAGGGAAATTATTTTATTAGAACATAGTCTTCTTAGGTCTTTTTTTTATTTGCGTTACTTTCTTCAACCGTATAAGTGAGGCTATGGAAAGTTCAAATAAATTAATGTGTTTAAATATTTGATGCAAGACAACCTCGAAACGTGTCCTGACTCACAATTAATCAACCTTAACAGTAAATTCACAATAAGTCCTGGCTCTAACAAAGCGTCACGTTCAAACAATTTTAACGGTACAGAATATGACGTAAACCACATTTTTTTTCATAAAAATACAACTGAAGTTAATTTTAACGATACTTGTAATGGAGATTTATGACAACATTTACCAGTTTTTTACATATGCTTCTGACAACGCAATTGTTATTGAGCATCTGAAAACTAAAACAAAACAAAGGTAATATTATCGAGAAAATAAACCAAATAGTTGACACCAGTGTTTGATTGGGTCAATAAATATTTAACATATTTATGATAGGTACTGATAAAAAAATTAAAATACTGGCGTAACTAGTGACTGGTCGCGAGATAAATCGAACCTCCTACAAATGTTCCTACTGCTGTAATAATGAAACAGCAACATTGTGCAATTGACGACGATGGCCGTTTCAAGATATGAGTCAGTAAATTAGGGACTAACTATTCCCGCCACTGCGCAAGCCGTTTTTTCTAAAGAATACGCAAGATACCAACTCTAGCTGTATCATCAGCGCTAATTTATTAGGACAAAACTTTGTTGGCTGGGAACCCACTCCTCTTAAATTTAATTGTTGGTTGTCCACTGTAAGTTGGCAGTTAGTGTCTTTCCTACTCGGGGTCTTTTGTTACATTGACTAAAGGTGGTTTAACAATTGAAAAAAATCACAGTAAGAATGGAACATAGTTCGTACGCACAACAAAATCCATGTATTGCAACACATTGATTCACAACTGCTCAAAATTTGTCGTGCGTATAGAGATTCTGACTCAGGAAATTGTAATATTTTATTTTCCTTGTGCGGACGCATAGGACATCAACCAATCCGAGCAAAGGATTTACTGAATGTCCGTCATGTTCGTTTAACCTCCAAAGAACACGAGAATAAGAAAACAAAAATATGTTACAAACTATGTTTCTATATCGTAAATAATGTTTCACACTATGACGTCTATTGGGGCTTTGTCCTTTTATCTCCAAGTACGATTACACTTCGAGTAAGTAATGTTTGAATTACCTTCGGTTGTAATCCATATAACAGCGAATGCTTTAGATTCATCGAGAAATGGCAGTGACTGTACATTACAGTGAGATTTCAATTGTGAATTAATTTTGCACAAGTTTTATGGTCGTGCACAGTTTTTACTGTCATGTTACCTACCCTGTGCGTATCTCTTTTCTTGTGAACCGACCTTACTTGTCTCAATCATGTTACCGCTGTTGGCCACTTTTTAAATATTTTTATACGAAACCATAACAAATATAACTACATTTTTAAGCAAAAAAAAGCATCTGCTAGTAATCCACTGAGATTTTTAAATGTTTGTTGCAATGGGAGTTTACAGTTGGAATTTATTGATTTGTGGACATACGCCATAGCTCATGTTTTGTTGACCAAACGTGTATTTAAAATCCTACAGTTCATTCTACCCGGTTACTTTTCATACTTTATTACGTAACGGACACATTTGCTCACAGTAGTTTTCATAATAATTATTTGTAGAAGTATTATTTAAATATTGAAATCTACACCTGTCAAAACGAAGTTAAATCAATTAAGTAACTTAGAAGCAATAATTTGACACAATGGTAGTACAGCATATCGCAAAATAAGAATTTCGTTACTCTTTATATAGATCTGGCTTCTAATACCACGTAAATATTGTTATATCGTAATTATTTTGATATACTACATGCGCTCTTTACTAGGTCAACCGTAAAGAATAGGGGGAAGCCAATCAAAGATTTTGATCTAGTCACTGGTAATGTTTGCTCCTGCTGCCATCTTTTACTCTATGTTGATTGTAATACGGAAAATCTCGGTCATTGGGATTAGTGAATTTCTCTACGTTACAAAAAGGCAGCTGCCACACGTGGTCTGTGACATCACACAATAAATAATACTATCGCAAGCGACATGCGCAAGCTCTTATTATCATACCAGCTCTCGGGGCATACATCAATACTAACAATGCTACGTATACTCAAATTATTGGATTATGTAACCACTCGTAGTTATGAGATTCTGTAGTTAGTTTGTATATTAACTGATATTTAGAAATGGTAAAGCTAACGATTCTCGGTTCAACATAAGATAATAGCTAGCTATCATAAATGACGTAGAGAAGCTTTTTATTCGCTGTTACTGTACGAGCTATCAAGTGAGTACTGGCATGTTAACAAAACCACAATGAATTATAGAAACTGGCTTGAAAAATTACTAATATTTCAATAAGTACTGAAATTTGTATGTATCTCAGTTGGACATATTTATGCAAAAGGGAACCAACCCTCAAAATAATTTATTTTGAGGTTACTATACTGGGTAGGAGAAAGTCGAAAATATGTCCTAGAAAAATAATAAGTATTAAATTATAATGTCTGAATAAAATTGAAAGCATAGAAAAAGCTGTTTATACAAGGTTAGGTAGTCACACTAAACTTTGACCATGAAAACCTCAGTTCCAAGGAAACTGTACATAGGTTAATTTTTGCATAACTAACTCCAATTACAGTCCGCGCGCCAGCTCTGAGTCCCTGGCGGGTATGTGTCTAAGCCCGTAAACATATAACTAACACAACGAGGCCCAATAGCGTGCGACGCACATGCTAGCCGTAGTATAATCCAACAAGAAACGTGTACGATAAAAACCATGTCATGTAACTTCTGTTACGTATTATGTGGCAATGTACTAGTTATTTAGCTGAGCACACCCAACCTTGGTTCTAAAATGTACTCTAGAATGGGGACATTAATATCGTCGTTGGCGACGTCGAGTTCAGTGGACTGCATAGTTAAACATCCCGTCACGGTTCTTTACGTAACGTTGGCGAGCGGTCTCTCAAGTATTGCGTAATCGCCCGCGGTTCGCGTTCCTCGGTACCTCGAGCCACGCTTACCAACAGATCGGCTAGGCACATAGAAGCGCGGCTACTGGGCTGATGCCAAAACTTAAGAGGGCGTGGTACATAATTCAATTCTAAAAGAATTAAAGTATAACTGTAGGTTTCTTGAAGCCAATTTGCGAAAATTAAACAATGGCAATACTAGACAACAGGTTTAGCCAACGTTTTAAGCAAAATTGTTTCCAGTGTTACGAACTTATCAGACACAATCAATGACGCCGGAACCACGTGCATTTAACTGCGGCGCAAGAGCTCACGCGTAACGAATTAGTATTTCTGGATAAATATTTACTCGTAAAGTTGGAAAATACCGTTATATAGGATTGTCATCGAGTGTTTTATCCATATCGGCGTCGAATAAAAGCGTAGGAATCTATTTATGTTTTCAGCGTTTATTTATCTACCACGCACTATTTAAGAGCTTATTTGCAGCACGTTAGGAGAATTTTTTTTTTTTTAAATACTACTAAACATGTGTTCGATATCTTTATCTACGAAAATCAAATACATTTACAGCTATACTTCTCTATTATTATGGAGCCGCAGTGGTCGAGGGGTCAGACCTCTCGCCTCCCAGTTGAGGCCTCTCGATTCCCTGCGGGGTTGGTCCCCAGATTTTGCATGTGGGACTAGTGCCGGATGATGCCCCTGGTCGGCGGGTTTTCTCGGGTATCTCGTGTTTCCCCCGCCCATTCATTCCGGCACCGCTCCATTCTCACCTCATGTCACCCTTCACCAGCGCTGAAGACCTCGATGTTAAGCGCGTACCAAAATATCTCCCTCGCTGTATTATCATGCTTAGAAACGGTTTCATTGCACCTCAAAATGGCTCAAAACGGCTGTTTCAGACTGCTGCAATGTAATCACCGGAAACGTAAAACAAAAATAGAGAAACTCGCACAGGACTTTGCTATGCTCTTACCGTTTTTATTTTTATATTTGTATGAGAATTTTTTTTTATTATTTTAGACAGAAAATGTGACAAAATTTTGCTCTAACGAAATTATTTTTATCTCGCATAGTTTCCGCGTAGTGGCTCGTTGAAGCCAAAATTTGCAGTTTCCGTTTTAAGGACGACACTAAAATCAAATCACTTACCAAACTGAAAAATTCCACAGTGAATAACGATGCTGTAGGCTACAAGTTCGGCTTTGTTAAACTACAAAATGAAATATATTTGTATTTAAAAATAGTATTTAATAATTTAAATTGTTATTTTAAATTTCAGTATTTTTATTTCAATACACAAAATTTTTATTCTTTATTTTTATGCACGTGAAATTGTAGCCTACGATGTCTTTATACACTGTGAATTTAATCATCAAAAACACGGTTTAGACCTATAGTGAAATGTCATCATTTTCTCGTGACTAGCCTACAACGAGACGCTTATTATTTCTTTTTCTCTGGAACTTGCATAAATACTGAAGACCACAGAAATGTCTCCAAGTTTTTACAGGTTCCTTCGTGTGCCGTCATAGATATCGACGCAAACGCGGGCATAACCACAAAAACTATCGCCATTTCATTAAACTAGTTCAGCACAACGGAAAATGAGTTTCTACTTATAGGATTAGACAACAGCTTTTGTACGTTCCAAATAGCTGTTATATAAATTCGAAATTCACGTTATTAATTAAGAACAGAATCTACTTGGAACTAAGGCATATATGATATAGAACTGTGATAAAACAAACGTGACAAAACAGATCGCAATGTAATAGCTAAATTGATTGCTGACGAACTCTCGTAGAGAGAACACATTAACGAAATTTCAACAAAGATGGCGTCAGGGATGTTTACATTGACAGTTGCTGAAACTAAATTGTTGATTTCGGAGTATGAAGCAAATTAAATACTAATAAAAAACATCTTGATTATAAAAACAGGAATAATAATAATAATATTGCCGAGCCAAATTGCAGAGACTGCTTGCAGTATTGCTGAATGTGCTATAAATGTGAGGAAAATATAATGGATTACGATGTAAATACTTAGCAGAAAAAATGAGTGAACATTTCCCTTTTAGAAGTATATTGATTGTTTAACAAGAAACTTATTGTTATTACTGAAGTAACACATGTATCAACAGCACAATATTGCTGTTCATTCCTTTGTAACAATTAAAAATAATCAAATACATATATATTATATAGTGTAATACTGACTGCAGAAACCTCTGATATTAACTTTCTTCTGATAAATAATCAAAGATCTACGCCATATAAATATGATTGCGTAATACCGGCCTAACAGGTTTGCAAATATTTGAAAAAAGTCTAGGTGTAAGTGAAATAATATTCGGATTTGGCTGCGTTACGTGCAATTGACCACTCAACATTGAAAATATTAATTCTTGGTCAAAACTGCTCCCCGCTGCATGCCACGACAGCGAGTGAACAACAGCTTGTAGGCAAGTTGCAGCCAGAAAATAACGGGGAATTCGCATGTCTCTACCAAAAGAATCGTTAGTTCAATCTCAAGGCAACACGCGTTGTATTCCTCCGAAAAATAGGACACGGTTAATCTTCTCATTTCGCGCAAGATATGCGTTTCACAAAATCTTACCAATGGTGTCTTGCGCAAGGGCGTGTGAGACCTACTTTAGTGACGATGCTGTCTTCACCAGGCATGAAAGGGAGCATCGAGAGTCAACGACATCACGAGCGAAAGCAAATAAACGGTTATGGCAAAAAACATAAACGCTGGGGTATATGGTTGAGTACCCAGGCACTGAAAGATGTTCCCAGTGATCTTTCCCTTCACTTTTCCTATCTACCAAGATTATAAATGTTTCCAGAAGGTAAGGTAAGGCAAGTAGGCTGTAGGCCCTACGTCTCGTCGACAGTGAGGTCATTATAGACGGCGACACTCAAATTGGTACAACGACAGTAGTTGGGCGAGGAGTCGGCCATGGCCTTTGTTAAGGGTTCTTCCCAGCAATCACATGGAGCGACTTCGGAAAACCATGGGAAAACCAAAATTAGAATGACCGGAGGCGTGGATCGAACGTGGGTCTTCCCGAATACGAGTTACCGTTGCAGTACCTCGCTCGGTGTTTCCAGAAGCCACAAATTCTTTACTTCATTAAATTATGTATAGAATTCGCCCGAACAGAATGTTTGGGGAGGCATTTTGTAAAAAAAAAAAAAACTAAAATTTG
The DNA here is from genome assembly GCA_003012365.1 of Medauroidea extradentata. Classification (NCBI taxonomy): domain Eukaryota; kingdom Metazoa; phylum Arthropoda; class Insecta; order Phasmatodea; family Phasmatidae; genus Medauroidea; species Medauroidea extradentata. The sequence goes on from PNEQ01134012.1 coordinate 15,160, forward strand.
CTTTAATGAGAATTTACTGGATTGTCATCTAGAAAATCAACTTTAAATTTACATATAAACTTTAATAAAATTTTCTTTGTCGCAGCACAAAGTTTGTTTGAGTATGTACCACTGCGAAGTGCATTTGCTGCACTGAAAACGTTTTTTTAAGGGTCAATAAGTGTTAACAAAATATTGTCTGACTGTTAACATAGTTGAATGTTATTTTTTGTGTATTGTTTGCTGTAGCATTTAAACCAAGCTTTTTCGTTGAAAAAAAAAAAATGTTTCAATTTACACTTTAAGCAAGAATTTTCTTCACGGCAAAGCTATTTTGCAGGGACTTATACCCAAACAAAAGTTGTATTGTAGCAAAAAAAAAGTGTTTCGAGTGTACAGTCCCCAACGCAGCACATACATATTTTCTCTTTCCTGTAAGAAACTTCCTTGGTGAATAAGTGAGTGAGTGTTTCATCTAGTGTTAAATCAGTGAGTCAGGTCAGGACAATACGGAAATCTTCCTCAGTGGTTTCATCCCAGAAGTTCAACAAAATGGAACAAATTATATACTGTAGGTATGTAGAAAGGCAATACGTAGGTAACTATCACGAAATTGCCGCCCTCAGTTCGGGGAAACCCTAAACTAACGATGCTAGTGTATTACATTATTTTGTCTTAGAATCGCGGAACTAATAAATGCACATGTATCGTTCAGGGGATGTATAATATTTGTGTTCGCAGTTTTCATATCTGTCAGTTTAACTTATATTAGGCCTAATAATAGTAAGAAGTAATTAAGCAAAAATGTACAAAATTTAATGGATTAAAATAGGTGTTAAGAAATTTCCGCGGAGAAAATTAAAATAAAACTCAAAATTGAAGTTATATCTATGTTGGCTACCAACTCCTGTTCTAATAGCATGGCTTTGAAATTCGTGTCATTTTAACACAACGAGTGTGATCGAGACTTGGGAGCGCGCGGACACAAAGGTGAATTATTGTACTCTCACCCTACGCCTAGTCGCCTCTAAACGCAAAGCTCTTTCCGTCGATACTCCGTTAACAATCCGCGGACGGCGAAGTCATTTGGTACAAATCTCAACGGTTGGAGAATCTGCAGCAAGTAAGGAAACGGCAATGGCCTGTATTATGATGAACTGTTCGCATTTCCACAGCGCCGTCCCTCTCAGTCAAAAGTCATCCAGCCTACGGCTCTCAGCTCCGACCAATCACATCTGGCGAGAGAAATTTAGCAGACTGGTTGTCACGTGTTTAAAGAGACGCCGACGTTTGGCGCACGTGCTGACAGCGTCCTTAGCATCAGGGGCTCGCAGACACAAAATAGCTCTCTCAAGAAGACGGGGCAGGGAAGGGAAGGGGGAGGGATGCTGCAAGAGCCCAAGAGGCAAGACTTGATCTCATGCCAGCGAATTACGCCATCACCTCCAAGACGCGGCTCAGGTGGAGGTCCCGCGTTCGTGCTCCTGCCGCGAAGAAGCCGTGCTAAATACAGAGCAGTCGGCTCCTTGACCCGGGGCACGCGTCAAAATGGTGGCGTCCCCCTCAGATCTCCTCCCCCTCCCGTTGTTTTGGGATGCTGCGCTCATTCAGCCCGGTGATCGCCGGCCAAGTGTGTCGCTGTCAAGGGGAAGACACCAACCGCTTTTGTCACAGGCGAGGAGTCATCGGCAATAAGTGCTAGCTCGCGCAGCAAGAGAGAGTTGACTACCGTCTTTCCTTCAAGAGGACAGGAAGTTTCCACCACGGTACCGTCGACATCCCAGAGGAAATGCACATAGAGATATAGCGATTACCCAACTACACGATGAACACTGGGTTCCTATGTATCCTGACCGCTTGCTGGGCTACTCTCCTCTTCGGAGTCCGGGCCGGCGATGTGAGTGCAGGTGGTCCCTTCGGGGATCTGGAGTCCATCTTTTGCTTCCCGCAAGATGACGGCGGCTGTTGTGCGGTCGCCGCAGAAAAGAGTGGACACGTCAGCCCCATTTCCCCGGACATTCCGAAAGGTTGGTAACGTCACTTCGGTGCTCTACTAACGTTAAGAAATTAAGATGAGACGTAATGCACGCATTGTGTCGCCCCGAGTACTCCACAATTCTGGACCATTTTTTGTTCGGAATTGTCTACCCAGCTGACCAAAATCTCTCTTCTCTACCACTACGACAAATGAGGTAGACAGGTTTTACTTTCGTAGAGCGTCCCATCTGATAAAACTCCTGCTAAGTAAACGCAATTGAAAACATCTATATTTAGTTTGTCGTTTTTAGGTTGTTATATAAAGTAACCTGTTGAGGTAATTTAGGTTCGCTTAGTCACGTGAACAGGTTTACTCGATTACCAGGTTATTTCTAAAACCCTGCAAACATCCCATAGCCTCATTTGCTAGACGCTTGAAATCTTTACTCGGAATATTGTTTGCACGTACTCAACGAGATTAAAATTTTCTTTGTCCCGACTAAACTACTGACTCAATATTAACGCTATACAAGCTCGCACACAGCTGAAAAAGACGTGTTTTGTGATGAAGATATTATGTGCTGTCAGCATGCCAAAGAGAGAAAATAATAAGACAATAAAATGAATTACCTAATTTCATTATAATTCCTCCACTGGCTACATTACTGCCGTCGTCAGTTCTTACTCAGTGAATACCAGTGAATACAGGCAGTTTTCCTACCTTCATAAATAGAACTTTCACATATTTTACATCAATCACTGGTACCAAAACAATTCTACTTTCATACAATATGTTCAGACTTACATACATTCGCTTACAAAAAAAAATGAAAACGTAAGTTCTCGTTCAGTCAACGATTCTAAACACTCAATATTGTATAAATGTATGCTACAATTCTAACGCTTCACAACAGTGTTTAAATCGGTATTTACCGTGTATGTATTACGTAATTATGAAAGTAGGAAACTGAGTAGAAAAAAAAACCTTAATTATGTATTCTGGTTGTTCACAAGACCTCGTTTATAACAAAATCCTCTGTCTAATAAGCAAACGTACGACGTTATTCAACATTCATACATTTTACTTGCATACACTTATCCGAGAGTATTTTTGTGTAAATAAATGAATGAGGACCTGAATTCGAAAGCATGCTAACTCCAAAATGCATAAAATAGTAATAAAAAGCAATACATTTTTCGTGTGCGTTTTAATCTATCTTAAATGTGTTACTAATTAAAATGCAATATTTTTTCTCCGGTTAGTATAATATTTAAGATAGAAATAAACGCACACAGTAAAAAAATTATCTATTTTTGCTAATACATAAATTTTGGAGTTAGAATGGTTTGGAATTCAGGTCCCCAAATACTTTACGGAGAGGGCACCTGAGGACCAGAGTTCACCCCGGATACAGACATACTACTGGGCACCCATATGCATATTCTTGTTTCGGAGGATAACGTGGAATGAGGAATTGAAATTGAGTGGCGACAGTATAAGGACGGGGGAAGCTGGAGATCCCTGAGAAAACCCGATGACCAGCGAGATTTTCACACGCAAAAATCAAGATACCGAACCCGCCAGGAATCAAGCCCATGTTACCTTTGTGTGTGTGTGGGGGGGGGGGGACGAGTGCTCTAGTTACTCCACTTACTTTATATATGAAACTTGAGGACGGGTTGTAAGTGGAAAGAGTGTTAATGTTTGGGATTTGTTTTTTGCGCAGAGGCACTGTCGCTGCTGAATTCCGGGGCGGACATCGTAGGGGAGCTGTCACATGGCGACCCTCTATCCTCGTGGCCCGTGTTCGTGGCTCTGTCCAAGCACATCAACAACGACGACTGCCGCTGGCACAGCCTCAAGTTCATCGACGCCGTCAGCAAGCACGAGATGTGGGCGCTGCAGAGTACGTATCTACTCCCCCGCATGTATACAGTTTGTTGCAAAATCACATGTCAATAACTTTGGAGAGCAGGCCTCACATCTAAAGGAACAAAAAATATTGTGCTAACTTAGGCCCGATAATGCACCATTTCTGCACTACAATACGTACAGTGGCACGCGAGCTGAGTCGTGGTACTGTGGAATACCATTGCAACTCTTAAGGCCCTGCTACATAGAGACGATGAATTGTCGGTCGGTGCCCAGCCGTTGCCATTCTGCCATCTGATTGGAGAATGTGACCATGACGTCAGAGTCGTTATCGTGTTGTTGTCGGGGACGGTGTGGATCAGAGATTAGAGAATAGTACAGATGGAGCATTAGCAGCCGATATTGAAGGCAAGTTTTAGGCCCGAAGGCCAGCACGCCCTCCTTCCACGCGCATTGAAACTGTACTCGGACGAGTGAATCAATGCACGACGATACTGAAGGCAAGCAGACTTTGTTTTTTCAGGTTGCAATATGGCAGAGTGCAATCAGCTGTTCCTGTATGTGTATTGAGAAGTGAGGTTATGGTTGGCCAAACTACAGCCGCAATATATACGTTGCTATGGTAACATACAACATATTTCAGGTACCAATATGGCGGATGGGGTCCTCCCCTTTCTGTCTCAAGGCTTCAGACCCCTCGTCCTGAGACGTACGTTATGCTCCATCTGTATGGTTCTCTAAGCTCTGGCGTAGATGGCCAAAATTTATCTTTCACTGACAACTCACCGACAATCCACCGCCTCGAGTTCATCAGATGGCCACCAGAATGTTTTGATTAGCTATATATATGCTTCACGAAAATTACGAGCCACTTTAAAATAAAAAGAGTTAATTCACGTGCACAATTTGTATCGAACTTACTTAAATATATTTACAGCATAATTTGCAATAACATTTTGCAATTAAAAAAAAAACCGAAAACAATCTCACCGTCTCAATGTAGCAGGGCCTTTATTGGCAATTTCATACCAGGTGTTTCGTTTTTAATTGGACGGCAGCCATTGCACGATATAGCATAATCAACCCTGCGCCATGTTCACAATATTGTTATTAAATTACTGTGCTCTGTCCTCCCGCTAGGGTAAAAATTATAGTAATGACACAATACTTACTTAGCCAAAGTCCAATGTAATTATTTGAAAATTACTATTAACAATAACAATCGCCATATTAGCATTTTTTTTAAAATCGCGATGGAAATCCTTCACACTTGCTCCTCACTAAATTTGCACCCGTATCATAGTGGCGTCATAGGTCCGAGCCTAGTGGTATGTCTGGCCCTGCCAATTGAGTAAATGTTGCGTATTAAATTATCGCTTGGAGCACGGGGTGCACCGAATGGAGAAACCAAGCAGGAGAAATTCTCGCAGGGATCTTCATAGAACATATCATTCTCCGTGTAATCGTCGTATATCAAGAGAATATAATCCCCACCCCCCTTTTATTGTTTGTGTGTCAGATAAAATAAACCTTAGTAAATGAAACAACTATGTTATGTTAAGTCTGGCAACACTGCTAGGCTACGTTGCTGTACCAAGGCCACGCGGTTCCTGAGGCGAAAGACAGTCGGCCGAGACGTGGCTAATGTGTCACGCCGCAGCATCCTGCCAGATGGACCAGCGCCAAAAGATCACGGCTATTCACTGACCTTTCCGTTCCTCCTCATTCTTTAGCCCGCGTGGTATTTTGCCAGACAACCACAGTCACACAAAAAAAATGTTTTTTTTTTCCTAAGCGCGCTGCTCTTGTCGGCATAGACTACCTGGATTTAAAATTTCACCTAATCATACCCCACGCATATTTGGTTGGATTAAGGTGACCGTCTGCCCAAGCCGTGTAGCGGTGCGCAGAGCTTCGCATGTGCGTACATAATATCTGCTTGCTTAAGAGTAGCTTTCAAATAACGTTTCACGTGTGTACATTTGATCTCCTCTATTTATCTGTACAGTTTATTTTCACGCAGCCGAAGTGATGAAAAAAGCAGTATTCGTGGTTCTTTATATGTATGAAAATCTAGACGCAGAATATTTTCGGAGGTATAGGCGTGTACTTATGTCTCATAGAGGTGATTTGTCGGTGAGAAGACTGCACGTTAGTTCAGCGACTTGCGCCTAGGGGCTAGGGTGAGGCGTGACTCGTGGGCTGGTTCGCCCTTAAACGTTTCAGAACTTCTGGGCCTCAAACGCAGAAAACACGTTCACCCTGGCGGTAACCTTAAGAGCTTTATCTACTCCACCCTGGCGAGAGGAAGAATACGGATTTACAGGTAAAAACATTTGTGGCTCTGTATTTATCGGACTTAACACCGCAGATACAAGTATGTGTAGTCTACATTAATATAGGATATTTATAATAGTGTTTTTCAGTACCTTGGAAACTGTGCACAAATAAATATTTTCATTCTGAAATAGCAGTCGTAAACACCTACTCATTAGTTTTGCCCGCATTTTCGTTAGTGTAGCATTTTATCTTATTCATTACACAGGAAATAGTCTCCGTCCGAAAGAATATATATATATATATATATATATATATATATATATATATATATATATATATATATATATATATTGGAATGTTACTGAGCTCTAAATATTAAAATGAACATATTATTTTACTGGTAGTCTATGAGCCACTGTACATTAAAGACACCGCTATTAGCTACGCATCTACATCAACAGTAATGGCCACCGCCTGCCGACAGATACATGTTTATTTTAAAACATTTAAACGTGACGTCTACTTTTAAATATAATTAAAATAACGTTCCAAGCGTGTTTATACATGTCAGGTCCACTACTTATCTTTAAAGCAAATTTTCTCGAAACTGAACGAACATAATATATGAGAGACATTGAAGTTTTTTTTTAAGGTAGGGCCATCTTAAGGTGACCGCCTGCATAGACTGCCGAGCGGCGTGCAAAGTATTCGGCCGTTACAAGATTATTCGAAACCTGCTCTACATACCCGAGTTGTGTATACTTATATGAATAGAACTGAAAATACGTTGCACGTGTTTATGTCCATTTCAGATGTATCACTACCCGTTTAAACGTATTTGGAATCGGACGAAAATGGGTGTTTTACAGGTATTATAAGGCGTGTCAACCTTTGCACAGAATATTGTTAAGGGTATAGGCGTGTAAAACACACCTTTAACTTTAATATTACGTCATAAAATAAAAGGTCACCACTGAATGTCTCATAGAGGTGAGTTGTCAGCGAGAAGACTCCACGACAGTTCAGTGACTAGCGTCTAGAGGCTAGGGAGTGGCTTGATGCGCGTGATGTGCCGTCCTAATAGCTTCCTCACTTTCAGGCTAAGAACAAGAGAACTACGCCCGTACAGAGACAGCGGTCATCTTAAATTGTTTAGTTTTCTAGATGTACAATGTTTTTGAGTGCGGTTTTTAAAACTGTGTTTATTTTGAGAAACGAGTAAGATTCGCTTGTTTATTAGACTAAAAGTTAGACTTGAATGAAGTATTGTAGTGGTCTACTAAGCAGAAGTGTCCGAAGTAGAAGAATATTTATTGCACTGAAAAAAATACTTATTAGTCACTGCAAAATATTTTGATAAAATGGACCTTACCAATTTGATTTGTAGTGGTTACAAAATTTTTTTGTATTCACTGCAAAACTTTATTGGTAACAGCAAAATTTCTTTGTGGTCACTACAAAAAAAATTTGGTAGGGTCCATTTTATCAAAATATTTCGCAGTGACTAATAAGTATTTTTTTCAGTGTGATAACTTTGGATGTTTTCAAAAGGCCGTAACAACACTAGCAGACAAACTATGAACTCTCATTGTAGGAATATATTCTCTAACGAGGTAAAATTTTCACAAATGTATCAGAAATAAGGTTGCATGCTTACGTGGTTTCATTTTGAAGTCGCACACTTGGAATCGGCAAAGATCAAGTCGAGCAGTCCTGCCATTTGCATTCTCGCAGAACTGAAAACCTGATGTCTCAAAAGTCAAGCTCGCCGTTTGCTAATAACAAATATATACATTCGTCATTATGGAAATACGTAATTATGAGTATCATACGATTGTGCATCCCTGGCATATAATGAAAAATTGAACAAATATGTTTTACTATACTCGAATTTTTTTTTAAGCATTAGTGAAATAGGTGTCAGGCAACCATCAGTTGAATAAATATAATATATGTTTTTTTTATTTTAATTACTTTAATGATTTTACAATTGGAGATTATTTTCGCAGTGTTAACGTAATTATGTTTTACAGCAAACATGTAACCTACATATATAAAAACTAATGTTTGTTTGCGTGACTATTTGTACCATACGCGTTCCTGTATAATTTACCCAACTGTGATAAAATTTTGGCGAGATGTTATCCGCGCCCGTGAAGGTTCCTGACGAAAATCTAGATAAAGTTGGAAGAGGGCCGGCAAAACCAAGTACCAAAAAAAAAAATAAATAAATAAAAATAATAATTTAAAAAAATTAAAATGTATTTTTCAAAATGTTTGTAAATCGGTTATTATTGACCATTAAGCGTCACTTGCATGATTAAGAATTAAAAAAAAAAGTATTTTGTTTCAATTCTTTTTAGAAAATATTTTTTATACTGTTATGTATCACGTTTAATATTATTAGCAGCTTTAACAGGCATTATTAGTTATATAAAATTTTAAATTACGAAAAAAATTATTAAACATATTTTTAATTTGCATTTTTAAAAGATACTGAAAAAAAAAACAGGTTTTCACGAATTACTTAAGATCATTTGAATTACTAAGACTGAACTTTTACACAGTTCGAAGGGACATTAGATTATAAACCGCACAAATGAAACCACGGGTAAGTGATTTATGAAAATATTTCCGTTTCGAAAAAAAAAAAATTCCCAATAGTTTTAAAGTGTAATTTACTTCAACTTATAGTTCGTGGTGACGAAATGTTGAAAGTAACGGAGCCGTAAAGTGAAATGGCGAAGTATTCAGTCGTGTGTAGGCCTTCAAGCTGGGTGAGATACACGGCAGCTGAGTGCAACTGTCCCCTGCCATCACGTAGCCTCAGCGACGCTCTCTCTGTCGGCGATGAAACGTGCTGTGGCTATAAGATCGTTAGTTTCGGCGCGGAGACGGAAGTGTTCTGTCCCAGAACGGGAAGGTTACGAAACTGTTGCTGGCCACGCAGGGTGTAGCGCGCGTGCAGTTGGCAGCAATGCCTGACCATTGTTAAGAGAGTTCATTGGGCTATTGTCACACTGGTGAGAATACCACTAGGAGCCCTCGACTGGCGCATGGACGGCGTTGCAGTGTGTCACGCGTACTCTTTTTTTTTTTTTTTTTACGCGAAACCGCTTAACGTATTCATATTATGTTTCTCTACGAAAAGAACACACACTTGAAACTATGCTTCTATGTTTTCAAAAAATCTTTACGCTGGTTAGAAACATGCTTTCGGGACTCTCAAAATGGCTAAAAACGGATTTTTTAGACTACTGTAACTCCAAAAATATTACCTGATTTCGTAAAATACGAAGCGAGAGGCATGCGTTGGTCTTTACTTCACACTATTGAAAAATACAACGTTGTGGTCACCACTTTAAGTCCCGTAGGAAAGAGACTACAAGGAAAACCTTGCACGCCAGTTTGGCGCGCTGCGAATAGAGGCGATATGCTTCTCGTCAAGCGCGGACACTGGCTCTTATTGCTATACTGTTACCACGCGTCAAAGGTCAAAATTCGACACCGGCGAAGACTCCTCTTAAGGGTGTTCAAGTGCGATAAAATGATAATTTTATATTTTTATGAAATATTGTTAGATTTGTATACAATACTTGTGGGTACATTTCACTCTTACGAAACAATTTTATCTCTCGCAGTTCTCTCATAACTGGGTGTCAAAGTCAAAATTTGCTTGTTACGCTGCCATGTAACTAGTGGAAACCAACTGACCTACTTAAACAAAATAATGCACTGTTAATTTACATCCCATGAGCCTTGCAATAAAACATTTAAGACCTCACAACGTAATAACTTTAATTAAAAAAAATTGCGAAAGTACAGAAATAAAGTCGCAAATTCAGCAACTTTTTTAAAATACAAAAACAGTTCGCGGACTTGTTTCAAATACTTTACTACGTAGCCCATAGTATGTTATTTCACGTACGTGAGTCAATTGGTTTTCACTATTTCATTGGCAGCAGAACATACAAATTATGCCATTGAAGCACCGTTATTAGAAAACTACGCCGACTAAAATGGTTTCGTAAGAGGAAACTGTACTCACAAGTATCGTCTACAAAACTAAGACTATTTCATATAAATATAAAATTATGACTTTATCGCACTTGAACACCCTTAAGGCCACTGCCTACTTCAGAGCTCTGGCGATATCAAGGATAGGGTTGAACATGTTAAATTAAATCCAATGCGGTTCTGTCATCTTTAGTGACGTCGCTTCAGGACAAAAACTATTTTCTGGGTTGATACAAGAAAAATATTGCTAAATGAATAAAATTACAGAAATAATTAATGAATAGCTTTTTTCGAGTGATTATTGTACTTAAAAATGCTTTTTGCGCACAGTTTTCAGGGTATTGATAAAACTGTCTAAAAGATCCTTTAGAAATGTACGTTGCACCGAGATGAAGATAAATGTCAGTGTTATCACATACAGGTACTGAGCCGCATCGAATATAACTTATATGTAATGTAAAACAATGTAAAAAAAACATGTAAAACCCCATGCTGTCTTTCGCCGTAGCTCTGAGGTAGGCAACGCCCTTAAGAGAAATTTATATTACTTAAATAATTTTTTGATTTATACACATTGTGAGTATTTCTTACTGAAATGAAAAATGTATTGCCTTTCATTGTTTTATATAGGTATGTCTATGTCCAAATTGGCATATAACGGTGTTAGACAGTAAAGAGAAACCATCTGGCATAACGAACTGAATTACTTTCACACTGGTCAACGATGTTGTAGGCTAAAAGTCTCCCAAATAAAAACACGAAGAAAATTATTTCTGTAGTTTAAAACAATACTGGAATTTGAAATGGAAACTTAAAAAGTTCAAGTGTATTTTTATTGACGGAAAAGTTGCAAGAAAGTTCTTTGCAGGCGCCACCTACGGGGAGCATTGACCCTCCTCACCCTTCCTTTCCAATACACGCCACTGATACTGTTACAGAGTTAATATTAAGTGGAGGACAACTAGGGTTATTAAATGATATTAAGGGGTTAAATGACTTTAAGACAGTTATGTTCAAACGGGCATTTACTCTACTACAATAGCAGGTAGTCGGAATACAAAAACCGTTACAATGTGTCATGTCAATTTAGGAGGGGAGCGTAACCTTACTGATTATTAATATATGAAATGAAGTTGAGGGTTGCTGCCACATAATTAGATCTGATGACCTTGCCAGAAGCTGGAGTGATGAGGTAGACGGCATCGACGGGCGCCCCCGCCGTGACTCGGCCCCCGAGCCCCGGAGAAGTTGATCGCACGACAGACTTGGTTTACTGGGTAACAAGGCGTTACATCGGCGTGCTTGTTTTCATTATTTAAGCACTACGGAGGGGGAGGAGGTGAATTGCTGTCTTCTTTGGTTTCCCAACGCTGGCCTAATTGCAGCCTGAACCTCTCGCTGTCCGGCTTGCTATGCCATATCATAACAATGAGCACTTTTCACCATGACACGTCTAACTTATCATTTCATCGTTGTCAGTGCTGGACTCGTCGGCGAAGCTGCCGCCGGGACTGCTGCGCGGGAACGCCAACCAGCTGGGGGACTTCGACGAGTGTCTGGAGGTGCAGGGTGACGTCAAGGGCCAGTACTGCGTCGTCTCTCTGGACGTGAGGGCAGCGCCTGGTGCTGGGGAGGATCTGGTGCGTGCCGTCAGCATGGTGCGTGGAGGTGACTTCATCCTCAGCTCCCACCGGGATGTGAGTATCATTAACAGTTAAATGGACCTTGGCTGATTTTTTTCATGTTTGAGGCACGGAAACGGGGAAAGTGCTAAGTCGAATATGAAACGTTCATCAAACGCCTAAAGCCGCGGAGGACTAAACTAGCGTACAGTGCTATTGTAGAAAGCATGTTTCAACGGGACGTCAAGCGATAACCCTGTTATTTTATTTGTGAGAAGTATGTTATAAAGTCCGATTCAGGTTTCTGTGATTTTGTTTTACGATTACAGTTGATATTATTTTCAGATACAGCAACGTGAAAAAGTTATTTTTATTACTTTTAGTCTTCGAATTAACGTCATTTAATACGGGTTTCTGTGCATCGACTCTAATTTATACGACCCACACTATTGTCGTTACGAGTCTCGTAAATATATACACATTTAAATCGAATTTGTAACTCAAAACCGCAACAAAAAACACGTTATAATGAAACACGCAATTTAAGAATTCAAATTCCGTTCAGTTATACTGCCACGAATGTCGACGCACTCAACAATACAACAACGTATTTTCTTAGAGTGTAAAACAAACAAAATTTGCTGTTTCTATATCAAGATACTCATGTTGGCGATCTTAACACATAACTTACAGATTACCTTATTTCACTCTACTTTTCCCGTGGGGCTTCGTCAAGGTTTTTGGTGTACGACACACTCATTGAATCAGAGGAAGATCTGCTAGCTAGAATAATTGCTGCCTGTGACAAACTGCAAGATACACCAGGTGTTTTCAGAAAGTAAGCCAGCCATTGATACCCTGACTCATGTGTTGCAATGAAATGGGAGGCCACCAATTTGAACACATGTACAGTTTTTATGATGACGTAAAATGATATGGCTTGCGCAGACTTCAATTAAATGTCCAATTTTATTTCTCGTTAAAGTGTGAAAATCATGCCTAATCTGTTATTTATGCAGCTCGCTGATGCTTCACCACACCTAGTGTTTCATCACGCATCATAATACATTGCAGCACACAGTCAGTAATTCCTGGTTGCATACATGGTAGGCAATTGCGCTTCTTAGTGAAATCAAACATTTAATAATTGCCTTAAAAGGGCGAACGTTAGACAGTTTTTGCAACAGACTTTAATTTTTCTAAATTTCGCTAAATTTTATTATGTTCGTTCAAAAATAACAACTTTTTGTGTCACGTGCATTTGTCAAAGAGATGAGGGTAGTACCACGCTCTTTCAACGTGATTGAGGTGTGTTGCATGTACAAATCCTTCACGTTATTATTGCTTTCGGTAAAACTATTTCGTAACCAGATATTTGTTTCTGTTAATCAAGTAATTTCCTAAATATAAAAAAAAAATTTGTCATATTTTCACAAACTTTGGAAGCGTCTGCAGCGCTTCCTATGTTAGCTGGATCAAGTGTCCCCTGTCTCATTATATTTTCACCTCAGCAAACACCTTTTGAAATTTGTAAGTATGTTTTAGATACATATTCTAATAACTGGCGCCGTGGAGAAGTCTGGTAGAAATCAGGTAATAAAAAAAATAAGCAGAATAGTTTGTACTTGTATCTGAAAACGAAACGCAGTTATTATAGGCTGTTAAAGTAAAATGAGCACTTTTTTAGCCCTGGTTACTTTTTTTAACACCCGTCGAAAAGGGGGTATTGTAGGTTTTACGCCTGTGTCTGTCTGTCTATGGCTTCTCGCAAAAGAACGGATCGATTTCAATTTATTTTTGTGAAAGCTTGTTTCATCTGGATGGTTCTTAAAAGTATTCGACGAACATCTATCTAGCAGTTTAATATTTAGAAGAGCTTTTCTGAATCTGTGTGAGAATGTCGTAGGCATGACATGGAATAATTATTATATTACATACGTTATTTACAATAATGTTATAAGTGTTAAAGAAATAAAGAGTAAAGTTACAAATTAAAAATTTTAAAAATTGAAAATAAGACGATACCTAAAAACGTAATTAAATTGTAGTTTGATATCACTTTGGACTCTTAAATGCTTCGGGAGACCGATAATTAAAGAAAATAGATAGCTAAAATTAGCAAACTTGAAACCAAATGAGTAACTGCAAAAAACGTCGCGTAAGTTATGTGTACATATGTGTCTATTACATACGATAAGCTCAAATCTTATTTTACATTCAATTTTAATTTATGATTGATATGTCGTAGTTGATTTAACCTTTTTTTGTTCTATTATGTTTCAATTTTTGTAATTTTAACTTCCAATTTGGTTTACCTAACTGTCCTCCGACGCATCTAAGGGTCAACAATTATTTCAAACTACTATTAGTTTTAATATTTAAGGGACTGTTTTGTGTGTCAGGTTATTTTTTTTAATTTTTACGTGATCTATGTTATATGTTGTCGCCACTTGTTAAATATAAACATAGGATTGTGATAAATAATCATAACGTAGATTAAAATTTACCAGTAAGCTACTCAAAAATTAACGTCAGAGGAAACAATTAATATTATTGTTACTACTCATCTATAATATGTTGTTTTTAAAAGTACTCAATTTATCGCGAACAGCCTATAAATGATTTTTCGTGCGTGGAGACAAGTTTGAAGTAGTCTTTTCATTCCAGTTTTATTAAGCGCAATACAGGCTACTCTTATGAAAATTTTTGACTAAATTTACCGCACAGAAACTTCGCTGTTGTCTCTATTCGCACAATATCATAAAATATATTTTTCGTTAGCTTGTCATTTAAAAAGGTCGCAAATTTAAAGTAACGTTCCAGAGAATCGCTGCAAGGAAGACTGCAAACCAGTTAACCACTTCTACGCAGAGGTGTTGCGAGAAAGTGTTGAGTGAGCAAGAGTAGACCTTAGTCCAGGCGTGTTTCCATGCTAGACGAGGTCACCTCAGTAGTTATAAAGTATGTGAAGGTCGGAAGTTTGCCACGGCCAGATGAATAAGAACGTAATGCAATTTTTATTGCGTAATCAGCCTTCAGATTACTAACGCTCTTCGGGTTGCAAGCAGTTTAGGAGAAGAATTTACTACATTGTAAGAATATATGGGTCTATTAGCATACACTATTGCTTATGATTTGTGCTGAAACCTGTAAAAACATTTTAACATGCAACCCACGAAGACAACAAGACGGTTGATCTTAAAGGAAAGAACTGGTGTACTAGATGAAAATAATAATATACATTTTTTATTTACTTATATTTATATTCTTCGAGGGTTGCATGCTTAATGTTTTTACAGGTTTCAGAAACAAGTCATAAGTAGAGATAATGGTTAGAGGTGATGGTTTATCGCTGGAAAACTTGACTGTTTGCTGGATTTCAACACACGTTCAGCTTACCAGAAGATTAGTGGCTGTCCCGTGTACGTGAAGCTGTTGCCCTATTTGACTGAGCCAACAAGAATCCCGATATTGTAATATCTTATACCTGTTATTGGTCTGCAGACAGATACATTGTGTCAGACGTACTACATCACCCAATCATATGTGTTGCAATTGACTACATCGTTTTCAAGGGTATGTTGGCGATATACCATCATCTCCTAGCAGTTCCGACATGTGCTTTCTCCTAGTACATCCATTTACATAATGTTAAAACAACACCAGAGTGTCAGTGGCGCCAATCAGTCATAAGAGGGTCAGTTTTCAACACCAGACCTGTTCCTCTATGGCCGTGACTAGTGTTTTTTTTATCAAGCTCTTACTGTCGGATTCTTGCTGCATGTTCAAGGATCAGTGCGAGGGAAAATTTAAGGAGTTAATTCTCGAGAAGGTAGTATGGTGCACAGGGTTATGTGATAGTTTTACCGCTGTTTACTCAATTCGTCTCACCGGATGTTTACTTCTGCCGCACTCTTATCTTAATTTACATTTTCACCTTGAGAATAATTTTTCTAATCGTTTATTATTTATAGTTTTGCGACAACGTTAGGTTGCCTATAGTCAGCTATTCCATCGGTAAGGTCGTTTAAGCCACTGCAGTTATAAAAGTATGAAATTAGACACTGAATGCGAAACCCTTCATGAAATGAATTTATGTATGGTATAATAAAACAATAGTATCAGAAATGGAAAAGAAATAACAAAGTAGGTGACATTTAAAACAAAAAGTATACATTTATAATGTACTAGCAGTCCCCCGCGGCTTTGCTCGCGAGTATTATTCGTAACTGATAATATTTACTTTAATTGAAAAACCTCTTTGTACACAAGGTTGGTACTTCAGTCTTCAAGTGTTAGAATGTCCAAGCGGCTAGTTGAACTAATTCTGCAGCAGGATAAGTAGCTATAGCTGTCCACGCGAAAAGTAGTCTTAAGTTTGTCCCTGCCACTAACAGCGACTTCGCCTGGGCCTTATTTATAGTCGTGCCTATTTGACGTTGTGGGGTAATTACAGACACCTAAGGTAAGAGGTTAATCAAATGAGAAACATCTGTTTACCCTGTGCACA
>PNEQ01134013.1:0-31413 GCA_003012365.1 Medauroidea extradentata
CAAATATATTATTTGCTCATATTCTGTTTTACCGGCGGATTCTTTAATCATACAAAAACGTCATAACAATAATGTTACTTACAGCCGGTTCATAATATTATATTCTCGTAATAATGATATTTTATGGTTTCAGTAAAATATCGTGCCGCTGCTAGGCAGTAAGACTAAAGTGCCTGTGTTGTTATTCGTAGGTTAGTCCTTCTACCATTTTACATTTGTTACATGTAGTTCAGAAACGTTTATATTATAGAAATTTCGTAAAAGTGATTAACAGAAGCGTTAAATAACAAGATCTGAAGCAGAAATCGTTGAAACATATTCCAAAGTCTGTGTAAATATATGTTTAAAGAGTTAAACCGTTTAGAATGCTGCGTAAGAAGGCGGCAACCAGTGAAATCGAACGTAGCTCCGTCGCTAGCGCGCCGCGAGCAGAATTCAAGCCGGTTGCGGGTGGGTAGGCAGCCCACTTGCCAGTTCTGTGTTGAAACGAAACATACTGTACATGCGCAATGCACACATAAAGCCACGACGCATGCAAAGTAAGCAAGCAGGGTTGCCAATGTGATTAGAATAGAAATAAAATTCTTGTTTCCTTCTAAACAATGGCTGCCGGTGCAATCAAGACCTAAATAATACGAGACAGTGTAACTTATTTGGGAGGCACATGTGTGTTTTGTTTGTGAAATAGTTTGCGGGAATTCTACAGTTATGCTTTATGGATTATAGCAACCAACATAGCAACGTATTTTTCCTCTTTATGTACCGAAAGTTGTTAGTAAACAGTGATTGTGTGTGTGCAACATAGACGTCCTGCTACATAATTCTGGTATAAAATCGCTATCGATGTTTATGAACAGAAATATGTTAATGATTGAGTAGAAAATTAACGATAGTTTGTACCGAGCTTTAGTTATTAACATAGAGATATCTGGTATTTGTCAGTATAGTATTTGCAACAAATGTAAACAAACGACACAAGTCTCCATGACAACACAACGCCATGGAGTATACAAATTAGGGCATCAGTAGAATTGTACCGATAGCAAATTTCGATTATGTAACGAAATTTATTTTATTACCAATAACATTGTTGTCGTATTGTGCCGTGCAACACACTAGGCCAATTCTGTCATTAAAAACGCAAAAACTAAGTATTTTTCGAACATATGTTTATACGGAATTTTATCTTGTTTTGGCGTAACTAGCTTCACCTCCCACTCCCCCCCCCCAAAGTTTGTAAAAGTATTTCAGAAACAACTTGCATATTCTCATGTTAGCTTAATAATTACCAGTCATCAGTCGCCTGTCTTGAAATATGAGAGTATTGGCTTATGATTTCAAACTATTACACTTTTAAAAGGACGTGGAGCTGGCAATCGATATCAAAAGTTTTAAATATAATGTGTTAAATAGGCGGTTCGGGATAAAGTGAGCACTCAGAAAGGCTCTGCTAAATTTCTATTTTCAGTCGATTCGTATCATTCCGCGCGTTTCCTGTAACGACGGGTAATGTCTAACAACTCTGGTCACGTCACCCGTTGTTTGCGCATGTAAAATAATTTGTGCAGTCGGCGGGAACCTCTATAGTTTGAAGAAAACAATTTTATTAATGATATGATATTCAAATATGTTTAATTCAGTTGATTTTATTTCAGTATTGTTGTACTTAAATAGAAAAATATAGGCGGTTCGGAATAAAGTGAGCACTCAAAAAAGCCCTGCTAAAGTTCTTTTTTCCGTCAATTCGTATCTCTCCGCGCGAAACGGCTAACAACGGGAAATGTTTAACCTCTCTGGACACGTCACTTGATGCTTGCGCTTGTAAGATAAATTACGCAGTCTGTATGAATCGATACTGTTTGATAAAAAAAAAGCGTTTATTAATTATATGAATTGCAACTATGACGATTTCATTTGATTTTGATTCTGTATTACTGTATTTAAATAGGAAAATACACGGAACTATTTTCCGCAATTTCGCTGCCAACCTTACAAGCAGTAACGCAATGCAGAATTAAATGCAGTAACAGCTAGTGATTTTTTTTCAAAGGTTAAATCTTTAGTTCTCATTTTATCCCGAACGGCCTATACACTTATTTTAAATTAATAAATATATATTGTGTTCAACTTTATAGTGCATATACTTTGAAACTGACCACTGGCAACAATAACTAGCCGCTTTGAGCATGCAAATGCTGAAACATCTAAACCCCTCCGCCAACCCTACACCTCCCCCTCTTCCGCACGACAACCCGTTGTCGGGACTGATCGATAAGTTTCCAAACTTCCCGCCACTTTGTCATAATTACGCTGTCACGGGGGTTCCCGCGAAGATGAAGTCCCACCCCGGCCCCGGGTGATTTATAAGGTCGTCGACAGGGCCGAGTTAAGAGGCGCGCGAGAGCACGTGGTTGCGGCGTCTGGCCGCCAGGGGCGCTGCGGGCGGCCGCGACGATAGACCACGCCCCCCTTCCCTGCCAGGGTAAGGGGTGGGAGGAGAAGGCGGCGTTGTCGAACAACACAGCTGATCATATCACGCGTCAACATCGTGGCGAGGCGCTCTAGCGGGGAAACCGCTTGGTCTACGAACACCATCCTACACTGCTTCTTACCCTATCCACAAACAATACGCATCGCCTTTATCCAATCACAGTTACGGACAAAAGATACAAAACTATTTAAATTACACAGTTTTTTCATGGTTCCAACTCACCGTCGATTTTCAGCCCTCTACCTAATTACAACTACGGATGATCAAACAAATAAAATCTAACAAAGCATTTTCATTGGTCAACATAATTTGATGACGGCCATCTTCACAGCCTCGAGCAAAATGGGGAGAAATAAAAAAACGTTTGTAGACGTGACGAGTTCGTACACCAGATATAGAGTCGCTCTGACTACCGAGACTGTGTGTCGGTGTTATGTTACTACTGGCTGCACAAGGAGTAGAGTATACTGCCTATCCAGTGTTGCCGCATGTACCATTATTACGGCACAATGGTTCACAATTTTATTGGGGCACCAAGACAAATTAATTAATATTCGCGGTAGGTTTATATTAATGCTAATTAATATAAAAATCTCACAAAGCCAGAAATAATAATTATCTGTTCAGTCAATCTAATCCCAAGTTCCTGTTTTACATGTATTTAAGGTGGAAAAATCGGTTCGTCTTAAATAACTGTTATACATTTACTTTCACATAATACATAAAATTAAAAATTGTTCGTAAATATCCCTAACATGTTAGTATATTTCAGTTCGTACAAGCTTAAGTACTAAATTTTATTAGATTGTACTCGGCTTCACATAATTTCTGTACATTTGGACAGAGCGAAGCGCGTATCATTCTAATGTTAATTTTTGATACAATCTTAGTTGACATGTTTTTGCTCTAAAACGAACATGAGCTGCTAATTTCACCACATGTATGTACAGTAAATTTTGTCTTGAATCATGACTGACATTAAATAATGTTAAGGGCGCTGTCTTACTTGGGGCTGTGGTGTAAGCAATGATAGGGATTTAGAAGTTAAATTTTATTTGAGGTACTCAGCCATTTTTATGGACTCAATATTTAAGAACAGAAAGCGTTTTCTGCATTAAGAAGAAGGGAGTCTTACTACAGAAATAAAAATTTAGGAATAAAAATGAAATAATGTTTTCGAGTGTTGTTTGATAATGGAAATACTCACTTGTTCAAAGTTTAAAGGGTATTTAAAAATGCCTGCAAGAATCCAGTAGTGATGAGGGCCTCACGGAGTACAGTACCGGCATTGCGGTTGAGCTGGTAATGTATAATTACTTCGCAATCAGACAGGCAACTTATGAATATGAAAATTTTTGCGTAAATAATTGCGTCGTAACCAAACGTTAACAGCCGAATCATAATGCCTCTACAGTGGCGCGAGGTAAACAGAATTTGCGTTAATACGTATATTTAATATATTTCTAATAAGAATTTAAAAAAACTAACGAAAAATGAATGATTCAAAATGGAGACCGAAACTGAACCTTAACATGTATATTCCTATCGTTGCCCTCGCGTAGACTCCGAGGAAGGTGGCGCCTTTTTGGGCGTTCCAGAGGGAAAAAAATTATAGTTTTATGTTTGTATGAACCAGCGTTAATTTTGTTGACGTTACTTGGTACGTCATCTCCTTACAAAGAAATTTAACTCGTTCAGTTTTCGCATAATGACATTTCAAAGTCAAAATTTGCATGTTTTTACTGCATACACACCTTGAAAACCAATCAACATAATACGCCTAAATACTTAACAATGAACGTACATGTCAAGGGTTAGGGTTTTAACTACATAAATACCCAATACAAATTATTTTTGTGTTTAAAAAAATTTCCTTAAAAAATTCCAAATTTCAGAATTTTTTTTAGACCTACAAAGCATTGTTTGTACGGGTATTTATGTACCTAAACCCCTAGTCCGTGGCATGCACTATTACAGTGAATTGTTTAGTCTCAATATGTTAATTGGTTTTCGAGGGGTATAAGAACAAAAAAACATGCAAATTGTGACTTTGAAACGCTAATATGGGAAAACTGGCCGAGTTAATTTTTTTTTGTAAGAGGATAATGTAATTTCAAGTAAGGTCTACAAAACTAGCACTGTTTCATAATAATATAAAGTTATGATTATTTGTCTCTGAGAACGCTCTTAATCAAAAAGAACTGTCCAGGTTTGCTGAATTTGTACGAAACAAAAAGAAATAATAACATAAGGAGTGGCATCGCTGAGACTCCGAGCCAGGAAGTCGCGAGAATTGTACTCGACGTCACGGAACACTGCTGCAAGCTCTGGCATCTCAAGCCGACGACGCCCATATCGTTTCACTTGCGCTCGTACTAGTGGTTACGTTGCGCGTGTCAAGGCGCTTAGAAAGGCCGCAGTGGCAACGAGCGGTGAGGGGTGGCTAATTTTACCATGCTGGGTTGCGTCGAACAATAACAGGATCTGGAATCCCAACCGGTTTTTCGAAAGCAGGATGCCAGCCGGCGCTCGCGTCTGGCCGGGCTCAAGGTGAATCGCAAGCTACAGGTTTCAATTTACTAGAGCGCCCGCACGGAATAGTCTGAGCAGTCGTTGTCTGACGGCGAGATTTGTTTTCTTTGCTCTGGATATTGCACGACTTGTGCACGGGCGACTGCAAGAAGCAGCGGTGAAGGAGTTACGGTACACGTCAAGCTTCTGAAGGTCTTCAGTCGGAGGTCGCGAGGGTTTAGTAACCGACGCCAACTTCGCTTCCAGTCTGTGCTTGATTGAGCAAGACATTGAAGGCCTAGCTCTTTAGTTTTCCAGTGGTTCCGAAAATATTTTTTTTAACGCAAATTAATACATGTATGAAAAATTCATTCTCACACTTTTAACACTTATATATCATTGTTTGTATCAGAATTTTTCTGTTGTAATACACCAAACGGATTTTTTGATTTTTCCCCCTGAATGAAATATCACATATTTTGTTTTGAAAATAAGCCAAAACAAGCAATATAATTTTTGCCAGCAAACGGTTGATTATTAAAAAAAAAAAAAAAAAAAAAAAATTACTCTGGCAGAGTTGTGTGTCGTATGGCTGCACACAGACTCAGATTTTTAAAAGCATTTGGTTAAATAATATTTGAATTATTTGCAATAGTTTGAATTAAATGAAAGATAATGGTCCTAAACTTGCACTGCAAATTATTTTTGTAAAAATTACAAAACATTTCATTGTGATTTTAAAACGTTTTTTTAAATGTATAAAATTTTTCTTGAAATATTATTTGTTTGTAAAATTACAAGCATTTTCTTTACAGAGAAAAATAGGAAAAAATTATAGTGTACCAAAATATAGTTATAAACACGTATCATCCTATGGAAAGTATTTTTCTGGTATAAGGTGAATATTCATATTAATTGCTTGCTTCAAAATTACGAAAGTTATGTCATTGAAGTGTTCATTCAAAATACGTACATACAAATAAAAAAAAAGGATGATTAGCATGTAACTAAAAATAGTCTGGGAGTTTGTTGCGCGGTATCCAAATGTAAGGATGCTGGTGCGAGTCATGGTATGTCCAAATAGATTTTTTTCTCAAAATATTTAAATATAGAAATTATCTGTTTAAATGTTATTCATCAAATAAGTTCTATGTCGTGATTACAATAAAGTTAATATTTAAATTTTCATTTTTGCTAATTGCACTTACGTACAAATTCACATCTTTTCCATGTAATTTTAACGAGAAATTTCTTTCCAAGAAGTTTTTGTAAAAGTACGTAAATTTTTAGAGTGTGTGTCTAAAATGGTTTAGGTTGGCTTGACTTTAAAATTGCCTAACAGTGTGCAGGCATTTTGAAGAGAACATTTTATTCGAAAACGACTAAACGCGTCGGAGTAATGTTTGGCTATAAATAATATTCAAAGAACGCCCATGTGTGTATACACATTTCATGTTCTACATTGAACTCTGAAGCCCATTAAATAGCGACCATAAAGGTGTTAACTTTATTATGTTTTCATGGTATTATTTTTAGGTATAAATATGTAAGTGCAAAACATTAAAAAAATGCATTTAACTTTAACATAGGAGGAATGGGATATAATAATCATTTTAAAGAGCCCTGCATAATTTTTATTTTTAGCCAGTACGTATATTTCCGCGGCATGTTAATACATTGCCACAAGTTTTACTAACAATAGGCTTGTAGAAATTTAACGTCAACATTCAATTGCTCAAGAAACAGTTTTATACTAAATCTTCTGAATAAATACACAATTGAAAAATAACAGCTATAACTAAAGATAACACGTTAACTTACACTAAATATAAGTTTCTATTAACAATTTTGTTTTAAAATTTGAATAATGCACTCCTTAGATTTACTCACGCAAGGCCTAAAGATTAAATGTAATTAACTTTTCGCACTCGATTTGTAAATAAAAGTTTACAATTCCACAAACAACACTTCTATATTAAAGTTCAACTCGTTTAAACATAGACGTAAAATTGTAGCAGTATCAAAAGATGACAAATGTCTTAGAAACGTTAGCATGTATGTGGTTGGAATATAGCTAATGTACTGAACTTTTCGTACGGAATAATTTTCGCCTGTTACTAATTTTTTCAATCTGACGCACGGAAACAAATATAGTTTTGTTTTTGTTAGAGTTCTATACAGCACGCGATAGATGCAATGTTTCTGTCGTTGACTTTTCCTTATCGGACTTTAAGAGGTGACCCTATTTTGTATTTATGTAAATTGCATTCTAAAGTGCGTGTGCTGCTTTATTTTCGTTTTAGTCCTCTTAAGAGGTTAATTAATATTTTGAAATTAATATAAATACATAGTAAAATGTTTGCCCGAGCCTACCGTATATGAGATTAAATACGACGGAGGAAGAAAAACGCAGTGTTGCTAAGCAGTATTCAAAAGCCAAGAAAGTTTTATTTATATAAAATTATTTTCACTGTCTTCGTGTATGTTAGTATGTTGGTTAATATTATCTGTTTGGATATAAAATTTTTGTTCATATCAGCTGTACGTTTTTGTTTCGTCAAATTTCTTTATTATAATACATATACATACTTTTATGTATGTACGAAACGCGTTCAAATTTCCCAACATTTTTGCGCGGCGTGGCAAAACTCAACAAAAAATGTCTGTAATAGAAAATCAACAATTCGTGGGTCAAATGACTAGCATACATGTGCAAATAAAATTAAACAGCGAAACATAAAAAATAATGTTATTCGTAACATTGTATGTGTAGATAAGAGTAATGCTGTATTTAAAGCAGATTTATTTTATTTTCATCTTAACACGGCTTGGCAACTTGAATTTTATTTACTTATTTTGACTGCGTACGTTTCTGTTGATTTTTGTATGTTTATTTGTCGCTGGTAACGTTGAGAAATATAGGAGAAATTAGGCCAGTATTAAGTGTACGTAACATGAACAAGCTCTGTCAGAATGTTTACGGCAAACAATTATGTTAGAAGGGAACAGTTGTTACAGTCGACACAAGTCTGCTATATTGATCAGCCGTGCGTTCAAACTTCATGTTTCCTACCGAGACGAACAGGTAAGAGTACGCCTGTGGGCACGCTACCCTAACAGACTGGCAGTTAGCATGTGTGGCCTACTTACAGGCGCATCGTCTTTGAAAATAATACAGGATGTCCAGAAAGAAACGCATAATGAGAACATCACACAATTCCTGGGCTAAATTGGAGACGAAAATGTAAGCGGCAAAATGTTGTGCAACATTGTACATTCACAATGTGGCAACACTGCACGGAGATAGTCCCCTTTTGCGCTCCACATCCAGGTATTATTCTATGTCTGTTACGTCGAGTAAACGTAGACTCATATTTGGACTGCTCTGGATTTTAACCTGCAGACGTAATATGCAGGTCACAACAGTAGTAATAAGATAAGTAAGATATTTGTGGAGCGTAAGAAGGGACTATACTGCAGTGCTACGTTGCCAGATTGTGCATGTAAATTGTCATCATACAACATGCTATAGGTGGTTCAGGATAAAGTGAGCACTCAAAAAAAGCCCCGCTAAAGTTCCATTTTCAGACCAATTCGTATCTTTCCGCCTGTAACGGCTAACGACGGGAAAATGCCAACCTCTCTGGACACGTCACTTGATATTTGAGAGTATAAGATAAATTGTTCAGACGGTAGGAAACTATATATCTTGATAAAAACATTTTCATTGATTGTATAAAGCACAACTATGTCGAATTGAGTAGATTTTATTTTAGTATTATTTCGTTTTAATAGTGAAATACACAGAACTACATTCAGCAGTATGCTGCCAACAGTATAACGACTAAGGTAACTATTGTTAATGTTAAATTATATGCAGTAACGGCTAGTGATTTTTTTCTAAGGTTAAATCTTTACTGCTCAGTTTAATCCGAAACACTTATACTAACGTTTTCGTCTCCAAATTAGCCCAAGGATTTGCGCGGTGTGCTTATCTTGAAATTGTTTCTGGACATCCGTATATACAACAATTCATATTCCTGAATGGTTTTTGCAGACATTCGAATCAAGAATACTTCTAACTGCGACGCAAGATCTAGTGAAATGAGCTTTGTCACAATACTAATGGGATGTTTATGACTCAGTGTTAAGTAGTGTTAAGAACAATTCACTGTCGTCATTTTTAAAATAGACGCTTGCCCAGGTCGCCGAGAGTAGTACAGAGTAACGGCAGTTAAAATATTGTTCGAAAACTGCTCAACAGTCACGAGTGATGCCTAGGGACGGGAATTTTCGGAGAAAAGATTTTTGTACCACTTTGTTTCAGTGTCTTACGTGTACACCTGCAGCTCAACTTCATGATTATTGGCGGAGTATTTTTGTGCAGAGTTATTATTTATTTGACTGTGCCAATCAGTACATGGTTAACTGAGACACAACACGTCTGTGATTTGCGGGTTTAACCTCCACACCACACGCTGGGTGTACAGGCATCCAATCACTGACCACATAGCAGAGATGCAGGTGCGCACGTAAGGCACTGAAACAAAGTGCTGCAAAAATCTTTTCGCGAAAACTACCTGGCCCTACTGATGTCTGATTACTAATAGCATTCAAATAGTTGCACGCGTGTGTGTAGCCATTTTAGATCCTCCATTATTATTATAAGCTTACAGATAATGTTCTCCTACATTATTATTACTATTATTATTGTTACAGGATCAAGCTCAGAGATGAGAACCTCGCGATGTCACGGTTAAGGCCTTGAATTTTTAACGGACTTTTAAAAATTCAAGGCCAAGAGCAGTCTTACGATGCAAAATTCTGTGTAGGCATTTTGCAAAATAATGCTGTACCAATAGTTTGTTAAGAAACGTTTTCCTTCATTAGGCTTATTTTCATAACAAAAAATATTTCGATGCAAAAATATTAGAAACTATAAGGCTTAATACTTGCAAAAAATTAGGCACAAATTATGATACATTTCTGACATAACAATGTAGGCATTTCTCGATACAAAAACTGTGCTGCTTTCGACGAATAGTTTTTCAAAATCTCTGTAAAAATGCTTGGCGTGGTCTTTAGAGGTTGCGTCACCTCAGTTATTAAAACTATCCATTTTTGTTTTAAGAATTAAGAGTGTGGCGAATTACCGGCAATTTCTCTTAGTAGAAACGTTTCACTTTGCGATTAGGTACGTATTTTTGGACCAAATCGGTACTAAGAGTTAAATAGTCTTTATTACATGGCGAGAGAGAATTGATATCTTAAATTTTGAATTAGGTATATTATTTCATAGTTAAGATTTAATATTTCGAAAACTATTTCTGTAATGAAAGTTGAGGTAATTAGTTATGTCGGCATGGAAAAAATTTCAAATAAATCCTGCCTAATCGGGACTCAGGTAAGAATTAAGAAAAAGTCAACATGTTAAGTGACGCGGGCTCTTATGTATCTTCATCTGCTTCTGTCTTTTGCTGCCTGTCTCCAGTTCTCCACGTCACCCAGTTGCAGGGAATCTTGTCTTACAACATCCATCAAGATATACACAAGGAGGACTACACTGACCAACTAGCATGCCCATGCACAAAACACTGGTCAACAAGAATGCCATACTTCAGAAGAAGGTATCGTCGAAGAAGATACTTCCCAAGAAAGGTGTTAAAGAATATTGTTACGTTTGACAAGGATGCTGTTGTTGGAAATATAGCTCCTGTGACTTTGAATACTAAAGTTGTAGCTTTAGTGTCTTTGTTATATAGTTTTTGTTTTAAAGAAATTTTCGCGAAATCCGGTAGTGGTCGTTTGCAAGATTGTTTTTATAAGAAACCTAGTCTCCCAAGTTCTTGTATTGTGAATTATATAAGTGATATTGATGTCCGTAATATAATTAGTTGGAAAAATTTTGCTCTTAATAGCAATATGGGCTAGTCTACTACTGTGGTAAATTGTAGGCAAGTTCCAGTGTTGTTTTCAAGAAAGAAGGTTAAGTTTGAACTTGGTGATGCATTAATGTGTTATGTGAAATTGGATGGAAGTTTGGGAGATACTAAGGTTATGGGGCATGTTCAGTATGTCTTCCTACGTCTTCCTCAGGTTTGCTTCGTGATGGGGTCCAATCCATGACAATTTAGGACACGGCCGTAGAAGAACAGGCCTGGACACTTGTCTGGAAACTTGACCCCCTCGTTTGGCCGTAGTTCGCCAAGTTCACGATAATGCTACATGTCTTTGGCGCTGCAGTTAGGGCGGTCGGGCTCAAACTCCGCCTACTTCTCTCCCACTAAGATAAACAATTTATTAAACGTATTTTTTTTATAAATTAATGAAATACTTCCTTTGCTTACAATTTTAAATAATGGCTCCAGAAATCTTATGATATTAACAATGGAAAAAAATGGGCGGAGTTTGAGTCAAACCACCCGGATTACAGCACCAAAAAGTACGACATCCTTGGTAACTTGGTGAACTGCAGCCAAACAACAAGGGGATCAAGCAAAATGCATTGGTATATAGGCGAGCGTCCAGACCTGTTATTCTACGACCGTGATTTAGGGACATTTTTTTTTTTTTTCATTCTCACTACATGTCCAGCCCATTGAATTGAAATGAAAATAAAACAAATGTATTGTTATATTTTTTATAACATCTGCATTCATTGAAAAAATGAACTTTTGCTTTTCAGCATGCTCGAATAAGAAATTTTGGAAAACGGATTAATTCATGTAAGATATTTGTAGGCAGTTTTTTGTTTTATGCAGGAATGCCGTACGTTTTATTTGACGCTGTTATTTTTACAGGAACCGTACAAATTATTTTTATGTTAGAACATTCGAAAAATTTTTAAAATTAATTTGACAAATGTTACTGTCAAAAGCCGAGAAATTAAAGGACGAAATTGATGTTATGACCCTACATTATTGGTAACCAATATTAAGGGCGCCGCCTACCCGCGAGTGAGAGGCTCAAAGACGACGGAGCAGTAAGGTCGACCTTGAAGCGCGCATCAAATGCCGCGTCGCCTCAACGAGCCAAGCGCTGAACTAGCGTGCAAGTTTCCCGCCGAACGGTTTTTACTATGGGACACTAAGCGGCGATCATATAATTTTATTGGTGGAAAGTCTGCAACTAAGTTCAGTGCAGATCGCAATCTGAGTTTCACATACATCCAGTCAGTATATTTCGAAACACGGCAGACTGAAAAGGCCGTTTTTAACCATGTTGGAGGGCTTAGAAATAGTGTTTGTAATGAGCGTGGTGTCTTAACAGTGAGGTTCCGACCGTGTCTGAAGTTGGTTTTATTTTCGTACGTAGGCACAAAAGGTATACGTGGAATATTTTCGTAGAAAAAACCTGTTTACAAACACACTGCAACGCATTTAACGCGGGAGAAAGACGGCCGCCTTAATGCACATTTGTAAATTCCATTTCTCAGGCGAGTGCACTTGTATGGCACTTACTGTGGCATTCAAATGAAACGATAACCGCAGTGTGTTGATTCAGTTTATGCCAAGTGTCTAGCGAAACCACATTTGAGTTGCATGCCGTGGCAAGCTGCCCGCTCGATAAAATTTATTTTTCGGCATCAGTGCCCGTGATCAAACTTTGTTCGCTGCGGTGCTCGTATTCGGCTGGCCGGAATAGCTGAAATAGTGGCCATACTGTATCGTGTGCGCTTCAGCTTCAGACTTAAATAGTCGTTGGCATTGACAAAGTGTTTATCACGCTCGGGCACGCAGAAGTGAGTGGAGGGGAGGGTTCTCGGAGCAAGAGTGGCACAAGAAGCCCATCATCACAGCGGGTTTATTTCGCCTGTTGATGACTTTTACTACCTACGTAACACACTGCGCTCCGCTACATGAAACTAAAATTACAGCCAGTATCACGCGAAGAAAACTTGTTTAAGATGAACATTTTATTACATTTCATTGTAAATAACAATATCGATTTTTCTGACATGCTTTGATGTGACTCTTTGAATAAAAATAGCCTACTTTTCGTACGGGTTTTCATTCAACATTAATTTTTCTTACTATTACTGATGCTTGTAGTTAAGCTACCTTACTCGACTATAAGGCACATTATCAAGTATTAAGATTTACATTTGTACCAAACTCTGTATAGACAGACCGGAATCTGGAATCAGATCACGACTTGCCCGTTAAAATATCAGAGTAAGAATAGTTTTCTCTTTAACAGACATCGGCTTTCCAATTATATTTTCTGAAATTGTGTGATTTATTAACACATCTCGACCGCAAATATATTGAGCTTTAAAAATCACATTTTATTTAAAAATAATTACATAAATTCTAGTTGACTATTTAACGCACTAAATTAAAATTTGTGGAATTTTCACAGTCATAATAAGTTGCAAGGTATTTCACTGGAGAATCTGTTGTTTTGAAAATGTTGAGAGATATTAAAGTGATAAAGCAGCAGATTGAGGTAACACAATCAATAAGCAGATATATTAAATTAATCAGTATAAATACTAATATATATATATATATATATATATATATATATATATATATATATATATATATACACACACATGTGTGTGTAATTTGAAAACTACAGTTTAAATCTGTAACTAAAATGTCATAACGTCACATAATCATAGCCTACATGTAATAAATATTGTACCAATATTTCCACAGCTATCATCCTCATCCTAGTAAATTTTATTTACTCTTTGTTTAAAGTGAATTTGTGATTTGATGACAGCAATCAAGTTGAGTTGTTAGTGTAGTGTTTGGATTGTTATTGCCTTAATATGTTCTTTAGAAGTAACAATAAGGAATATAGAAGAAAATATGTTCTTTGTTGCTTCTACTTAAGGCTGTTCACGTGGCAAAACTGCATAATTATATATTTTCACGACATATTTTTCATCTTATAGACGTCACTGGCGACTTCATCTTAAACTTGTTAACACTTTTTAGCTGTCATAGTTTTTCCGTAGCAGCATGCCCAAGTCTGAATTGGTAAGTTACGGGAACATAGGTTTAACAAAAACCAAGTTTCTTACTAGAATGAAATAATTTACACTGAAATTAGATATTATGGGCAATATGCTAATATATATAAGTCCTCTTTATTTCTTTAAAATTGCCATAAATAAAGTAAATTGCCATTTTTTTCAGCTTTTTTTAAGTACAAAGGAATCTCATTGGGTGTTTTTAAATATTTTAGCTAATTGCCCATAATATCTTATTTCAATTGTAAATTACTTCATTCCAGTAAGACACTTGGTTTTTGTTGTTGTCATGTTCCCGTAACTTGCAAATTCTGACTTTGACATGCCGCTTTGGGAAAACTATGAGAGCTAAAAAATTTTTACAAGTGGAAAAGGAAATCACAAGTAACGTCTATGAAGCAACCAGAGATCACTATGCCGTACAAATGTAAAATTATGAATTTTTGCCACGTGAACGCCCTTAAAAAATTGTTGTAAAAGCAAAACTGATATTACCGACCACCAAACTAGATCGCTGTTCTTATTTTAACAGCGGTATGGCACCTACTTCACTACATTATTTATCAGTGAATACTTGATTCGGAAGTTTCTGTAATAGGCGTTGACAGGCCCTTCGCGATAAACAAAGTACTTTTGAAGAATTAATATTATTTTTCCCGTTGAATTAGTGTATAGTTTCCAGACACTTTTAATGTAAACTAAGCTTCCTAAGTAACGATCAAAGTGTATATATTGTACTGTATTCAAAACTTAACGTCTACGGTCACTATTAAGAGTGGGGCCGCTTTGGCCGAATGGTCAGACCATTCTCCTCCCACCTAAGCAATCCGGGTTCGATTCCCGGCAAGGTCGGTCCCCGGATTTTCGCATGTGTGAATCGTGCCGCCGGGTTTTCTAGGAGATCTTCTGTTTCCTCTCATTCCGACGCGGCTCTATACTCACCTCATGTCACACCTCACCAGCGCTTAAGACCTCGATGTTGAGCGCTGACCAAAATCTCTCACCCGCAATAAAGACTATTTTTAAACCATTATTGTAGAGATGTAGGTCGTCAAAACTGCTCGCTTCGTCGCTCACGAGCCACGGAATACGGCACTGTTTCTCAAATCACGTGGTCAGGCAGTGTCGATCACAAAAATTCTGATGAAAGCCTGTAATGAAGATAAAGGTTTTTAAGGTGGTGGGAATCCAAACTGAAAGCCTACAAATTTTCTACATGTTAAATATTTTACTAAATTCGACGTCTGTGGCACATTTTTGACTAGTTATGTTATTATTGCTACATATAATATTAGTTTTGCACCAGTTTCATCGGTATTTTGAACACAGTACATTCTGTTTTACTACGTCATGGTGTCAGTTATGGTCTACTGTTCTAACTTTCGTCTCTCTGTATATTTTTCCCTTAATAAACTTTGTTGTAAAAAAATAGATTATTTTCAGAAATAATTTAGATTTTCATGAATATAACACCAGCATTATAAGTAATCTTCATTTACCTTGCAGCAGGCTCAAGATTTGCATTAATGATGTATATTTATCAGGGATTAAGTTGTTTAATAAGTTACCAAATGCTATTAAAGAACTAAGCTATGCAAAACCAAAACAATTTAAGATCAAATTGAAGCAACAGTTACTTTCACACTCCTTCTATTCAGCGGATGAATTCCTAAATAGTTGATATTTTTGTATAATTTTATGTACTTACTAAATTGTTGATATGTTTCTTATAATTTTATGTACTAATAAATCAATTGTATCTAAGTTTACACTGTACTGCTGATTTTCTGTGGATAAAAATGTTTATTCTTTTCATGTCTGTTTGTAAGTTTGTATTTTACCTTGCTGTGTATGCATTGTATTTTTGTCTTTGTATGTTTTGTATTGTGTAATTGTACAACTTCGACAACTTCTATATCCCTGGATCACTATGATCTACAAAGGGTCAACAGAAGGCAATTAAAATATCAATAAATAAATATAATTTTCGCTTCTCAAGGTATGCTAACAGCCGGTTACTCTGCTCGCGAGCAGGGTTAGTGAGGAGTTGATCGAGATACTGCACATGTGAACATTTGGTCACGGGTAAACTTTACTCGATTTACGCTTTGTAAAATGTAAACAGAAATTTTACCCCGTTAGCGGTTCAGGGCAAAGTAAGCACTGGAAAAAAAAAACCCTGCTAACGTTTTCAGCCTATTCGTAACTTTCCGCGCAGTAACGACTAACGACGGGCCTAACCTCTCACTTGATGTTTACGCGTGTAAGATAAATTGTGCAGTCGGTAGGAACCTATATAGTTCGATTAAAAATTGTTTACTAACTATACAAAACACAAACACCTGTATTCAGTTGATTTTATTTCAGCGTTGTTTCATTTAAATAGGAAAACACACGAAACTACATGCGGCAAACCGCTGCCAACCATGCAAGCAGTAAGGCAACTATTGTTAAGGGCGCGGTCTACCATAATTTTCATCACCATATTTTTTATTCTTATTTGTACCAGATTTTTTTTTTATTATTTTAGACACAAAAAGTGACTAAATTTGGCTCTTATGAAATTTTTTTATCTCTCATAGTTTTCGCGTAATGGCTTGTTTAAGTCATATTTTGCATGTTTCCGTTTTAACGACTACACTAAAACCAACTGATCTACCAAACTAAAAAAAAAAAAAAATCACAGTGGATAAAGACCTTACAGGCTGCAATGACATGCTCATAAAATTAAAGAATAAAAATTATTTGTATTTTTAAAAAATGCTGAAACTAAAAATAAACATTTTGAAAAATTCAATAAATTTTTAAAAATACAAATAATTTTTATTCTTTAATTTTACGAGCATACCATTGTAGCCTGCACTGTCTTTATCCACTGTGATTTTTTTGAGTTTGGTATATCAGTTGGTTTTAGTGTAGTCCATAAAACGGAAACATGCAAAATATGACTTTAACAAGCCATTACGCGAAAACTGTGAGAGATAAAAAAATTTCATAAGAGCCAAATTTAGTCACATTTTGTGTCCAAAATACGAAAAAAAAATATTTGGTACAAATACAAAATAAAATAATGATGACGAAAATTGCGGTAGCCGCGCCCTTAAGAGGGATTATTACTATCTGCAATCTTCAAATTATTAAATAACCGCCGTAAGTTCCATACAATGAAATTGATCAAAATTTCTCTTCTGGCTTGGTAAAGGCATTTATTATCTTCTTAAGTGTTATCAAATTCTCACACTTTGACTACTTCTAGTAGTTTTTGACCAGTAACCTTCCAGGGGAAGAAGCTTATTTATTTCTACCTATGGTCGCAGGTATAGTATAAGCAATAGTAGTCAAGCAGTGCCAACTGTATACAATGTAAGAAACTATTCACACTGCCTGGTCGAAGCAGAAAACATTACAGAAAATTTGTAGGCCAAATTAGATGCAGAAGTTCTGTTATTCCAAAATTACGAGTTCTATTCCTTCTTAATGTTGAATTATGTACAGTATCGGCAAAAATATATATATTTTTTTAATTTTAAGTCATTAGTTTTCAGTTTATCCCGAACGGCCTATGTATGCCTTACCCTCGTGGGTTTTTGTAAACTCCTAATGAGTGGCTCTCCAATTCTTTGGCGCCCTCTCAGAAGTATGTTGAATTGTAGCATGTGACTCCTTTAGACACTAGACGATGGACGGAGAGTAAGGCTGGAATCACAGTAGCGCGATGGATGCGATGCGACAGTAAAAATTCTCGTTATTGTGAATACTCCTGTTGCTTCCGCGCGAAAAAATACAAGAAAAAATACATGTAAATAATTACTTGCCACTACATACTAACAACCTCTTGTACGGCAGGTATTAAAGTTTACATTTTTTATTATTTTAATATTTTTCGTAATATATATTTTGGTTTTCCCACGCGTGGTAAAAAAGTCACAATTAACATCGTCTGCTTAAAAAGGTTATCCTTTGCATATAACAACAAACAAATGTCGCTCGTAAAATAAATGAATGCAGTGTACTACCAGTTCATCAGTTTCATAAATATTTAAGTACAAAATTATAATATGCTTTTCAGCTTTGTCGCAACGCGAATAAAATATCAATTCTTTCTGCTCGGAAATTGTGTCGCGTCAGAAAATTTTTGTCCCATTGGCGTCGCAGAAGCCTCGACGCTGATTGGCATGCAATTTATTTTATTCGCGTCGCTTCCACCGCGCTATTGTGATTCCAGCGTAACAAGTGCCAGGCATGAACCATTCCGCCGCGGGCGCGCGCTAGTCATCTGTTACCCACTTCGCGGGCCGCCGGAAAACGGCAGCGGCGTTGAGAGAGAAAGAGAGCAAGAGAGAGAGAGGGAACACCGCGTCGGGACGCCACGCCGTCCAAAAATAACGGGCTCCAGTTTTATCGCTTCCCGGGGCGCGCGCCACGCTGTCAACGCCAGGTTTTGTTAGCGTTCAGGGCGTCCGACCACGCGCGCCACGATGGCCCACACTCAGTTTTCTAACTCGCCCAGTCGCCGCTGTGAGCGCTAGTCCTATCCCCCCACTATTAAGACGGCGTGATTAAGGTTAATTCTACCACAGGTTAGAAAGAAAATGTGTTTGGAGAGCTTGGCACAGGGAAAATTTCTGCCACTAGTTTCGCTTCAATCGCTAAGAAACCAGAAAAATACGAAACCGTAGTAAAATTAAATATAAATAACCTTTGTAATTATACTAGTCACTTAATTTAATTTTAAAGTGAAAACGATTTCGCGTTTTAAATTATCAACTTAATGTAACTTAAAATTCAGGAAAGCTCTGTGATTGGTCAGTTTGGTGCACTACCGATACCAGCGCTCAAGCGGCAGAAATTTGTCCTGTGCCAAACTTATAACATAGATCTTTCTAACCTGTAGTAGAATTAACCTTAGCGTGATAGATAAATACAAGCGCTGAGTTCTACAATTGAGATCTACGCTTTTTGAATGTCAATACAGGAAAACTACAATACAACAATCTTTGATAATTATATCTGCGAACATTATTAGCAAACATTTGCCCCGAATGATGTATTTGTTAAGCGTGATCTCTTGCGCCGCAATTAAATGTACGAGATTATTGTTCTTCAGATGTACGTAAATCAAGAAGAATTTTTGCTCAGAAAATTGGCAGAAACTATAGTCTAGGATATTTTTTTCTTAATTTGACTGTCATTAGAGAAGATGGCATAATGCGAAAATCTTTTGTGCCAACATACCCTTGAAAACACTATTGTTTCTTGTGAAGTATGATTGGGTGATATACGTCTGACACAACGTAGCTTTCTGCAGACCAATAATAGACATAAAATATTACGATAGCGGGATTATTATTGACTCAGTCAAATAGGGCAACAGCTCCGCGTATAAGCGAAAGTCAGTAATATATTCAAATGCTCAACGTGCGTTGAAACTCTGCAAACAGTCAAGTTTTCCAGCGGTAAACCTTCATTGCTAAAGACCGGAAAAATTCGCGCAATCCCTGACACGTAGGCTAGCCTGCAAGAATATTATGTGAACAGAAGCAGAAAGCAGATGCTTATTAGCTGCTTGCTGTTAAAGTTATAGGTGTGTATTAGCTACATTTCCATTATTGGCTCAGAGACATTCAGGAGGTGTCAAATACGTCAAAAAGTGATACAAACTTACAGTTGTTGGAATTTTAGCTTGTGCCCAAAAGAAAACGTGAATTTTTCAGGTCTCTATTCATTGCTACTCATCGTTTGTCATTATGCGCGGAAAGGTACGAACTCGATGAAAATAGATATTTCGCAAGGTTTTTTTAGAGAGCTCACTTTATCCCTAACTGCTTATAACCACTTGCACGGTTTGGATTTAATGTATATTCGACTTTTGCCAGGGCGTATATAGGACTAAGAAGTCTAAGCTGCTGCCAGATGAATATGCGAAATACTCGTGCCTGTACCTATAAGCAGGGGCGTCGCGTGGAGTGTTCCAAGGTGTACGGTGCCCAGCAGTGACTATACACAGCACTGAGTTGTCTGAGGAACCATTTGACTTGTATGGTCAGGAACACTCCACAACCAGTAGCGTACAAGAGGCAAGGTACTTATAATATACATACACCTTGGTCTCTGCAACAACACAACTGCTCAAAGAGTATAGTCGCTGCTAATACCGCACGCCTTGGAACGCAGCCACGCTATGCCACTGCGGGCAACATCAAAGATAAACCACGTATTGGAAGACCTTCAACCAGAGTGCAACAATGTCAAGAAGTCGAGGAATCAGTAATGAGATCACCAAAGAAGTCGCTCCGGAAACGATCAGCTGAGCTTGGAATACCGCGATCAACACTGCATAAACACAGGAAGAACGACCTGCATCTTCACACGCATATCGCCCCATGTTCGTTCAGGAGTTATCAGACAATGATTTAACCCGCAGACGGGATGCATGTGCGTTGCTTCTTAAAACTTTCGACACAACCTAAAAACGTGGAAAGGTCATTTTCAGTGATGAGTGTGCCATTTATCGGAGCTGTCGATTACGGAATGTTGTGCTCTGGTCCAAGAAAAATCCACATTATGTCGAGGAATTGGAACATAATCCTCCACATGTCATGACATGGGCTGCAATGAACAATCGACATTTGTTTGGACCATATTTCTTTAATGGAACAGTGAACCAGACAACTTACCTGGACATGCCGTCAAATTGGTTTGTGGCACAACTGGAGGAACTTGGTATTGTGAATTATGTGTAGAGGTACGTAAATTTCGCAGATACATTCCAGGTCAGGTTGAACGCCAACTATGTATACCTCATTGTCATGTCTGTGACTTGCTGGCGGCTGTTACGAAACGCGTTTGACTACTGCAAGCCAGTAATAAATAAGGAAATAATGCGAAGTGCTATCGCTTGCTACCTGCTTGTGCGGTTATAAGCCAATAGATAATCTATTTTGGCCATTGGGTGTATAGGACTGACAAGTCTAGGCTGCTGCCAGATGAATCCGCGAAATTGACGTACCTCTAATGATGTGTGGTTCCAACAGTATGGAGTGCCAGCCCATTAGGCCATCTCTGTTAGGGAATACCTTACCGAGGTCTTTCGGAATCGTTGAATTGGCCGAGGTTCGGCAGTGCTGCCTGCTCCACTTGAATGGCCACCTCGAAGCCCAGATCTCGCGACGTGTGATAATAGCCTTTGGGGCTTCATAAAGGAGTATGTTGCACAGCAGCGTTACGAAACCACAGATGAACTCAAAGAAGCAGTGTGACTTGCTTTTGCTCGTATCAGCCCGCAAATGCTTCAAAAGATGTCTCACAGAACTTGGCGCAAAATTATTCTCTGCCATGAGAATGAAGGAGCCCAAACGGATCTATGGATACTTAAGGTTATGATACAACACAAGATACCATAACAACATGCATAAACTACGTACAGGGGGGTAACAGGACATTGTGGACATCCTGTATATGCAATTTCTATTGTAACACATTTTCGACCATAACATTTAGTTTTTCTATGTAAATATTTATAATAATTTAAACTAGAATATTTACAGTAATTTAATTTGTAATAACAATTTTTAATTATAAATTTATGTTTTTTCCCAGAAAACTAATATTAAACATAATATTTAGAATACCAGCTTACGATATTAACATAATTTTAAATAAATAAATGCGAAAATTGTAACATCGCCAGATGTAAACCGCACAAATATTCCACCAAATGACTACTAGCGCTCGGCGACAAAAAGGGAGTCACTTTCACTTGCTGGAGAGCACTACGCCGTGTCAAGACTTCTTACTCTTAGACCGTGAGCCTCAATAGTTTTGTAACAGATCAACTACGCTCACAGGAAGAAAAGTTTTGTTCTAGGTACCATACTTCTGTTAAAATAAGGTCAACAGTCCAGTTACGTTGTAGGTACTATCTAGCATCTTTCTACAACACACTGTTATGTAGAACGAACAAAGAGCATATTTCTTTTTACAGAACGTATTGTTAATTTTACAAAACGTATTCTTGCAGCAAATATTTACATATTACCTACAACTAAACTGGATTGTTGTCCCTGTTTTAACAGAAGTTTTGTATCTACAACAATACTTTTATTTTTTCAGTGCGTGCAGAGTGCAAGTTTTGGGTCATTTCAGCGCATTACCTGCACGAGACAGGGCATTGGAATATGCGCGATGTACAAGATACTCTATCTGCTTGCCACTTTGTCATTGGGCGTGGTCGTCTGGATGTGTTAACTACTCTGAAAATGGAATTGAATACGTAATTATGTACGTGCTGGAAATTACTTTATTTTCTGCTTCCTGATGTATTGTTTGTCTGATAGTTTAGGCATGTTCGGAACGGCCAATTTGGGAATTTTGGGTTTAGGAATTTAGGGTGTATGGATTCGAACGCCGCATATCAGAGCTGCATGTGGCGAAGTCGGAAACTAGAGGTTTGACGGAATTCCGATGTTGTTTTGTTACTTCCCTCGTATCCAGGTTTACGAAAAGTCACTTCTTAGCCGGGGAGGAGTAAAATTTTAACTCGTCTCCTACGTTTACAAACTGTTCCGAGGGTTGAATGTTTGATTCAAAGCGTGAACCTAGCTATTTGCTTGCATATTTTTGTCTTAATTGCAGTGATATAACAAATTTAGGTGACAGATAGTCTCACGACTCTAGCAGGTTAGTTATTGTAAACATTCTTTGAAAATAAATAAAGCCTAACATAGTTCTTTACAGTAAAATTTTGTTTAGTTATTCTATTTTTTTTTCAATATAAACGTACTATTATAATTGTTTATACACAAAATAAAATTGTGATGTTTTGTTCTCTCGTTGTATAACACTTGTCGTAGACAGTTATTGTTAGATTTATTTGAAATACGGGATTATAAAACTTAAATTAACACCAGCAGACGATTTTACGGACCTATTTGGGGATTTAGTGTGCTACTGTAACTTAGTAAATTTCAACCTTAAATCCCCAAATTTTTAGGGCCTAAAATAGGTCACGTGGTCGATTTATATACATAAATTTCAGTCTTATAATGGATTAGAACACGGCTATTATATTTAAAAACTACTGGTCAATAACCAGAACACGTCTGAAAACCTACAGCAGTTCAGTGTCTGGTAACTTATTCAACGCTTGATTACTCAGCGCGGGGTAGTCACTGAACGCCTCGGAACTGAAATTTTGTCCTACCCGTGTTAGTCTCGTGACTTACGGCCACGTGACCGTATTCATGTTATTTTAGAATTTTTTATTTTTTAAATCCTGAAAGGAAGTAGATATCACAAATCCATAATATATAAATGTCGGAAATTGTTTGTACTATGTAGTCAAATTTTTTTTTCAAAACAAAATATTTTATAATTTTGGTTAGTTATTGACTTTAAGATAATTTAGTTTAGTCGATAATTACCCAAAATCATGTAAACTTATGTTTCGAAAAAAAATTTACTACTTAGTACAAACAATTTTCCAACATTTCTATGTGATAGTTTCACAAAGTCTGCTCTCTTTCAGGATTTAAAAAATTAAACTCGTAAGCACAGCATAAATATGAACCCATGATATATTATTTATTTCAAACAATTACAAATAATCGAATTTTTTAAAACCAAATCCTTTGAAAAAATTGAGACTGTATACAGTTATACGATACACAATTTTTCCAGAGCGTATTTTTTAAATAATGTACCGTTTGCTAACAAAAAAATGTTTTCTTCATTTTGGCTTATTTTGACAACAAAATGCGTGATATTTCAGGAGAAAAATCTAAGAATCCGTTTTGTGTGTATTGCAACAGAAAAATTTATATACAAACGATATATACGTATTAAAACAGAACAATTTATATACAAACGATATATACGTATTAAAACTGTAGGAATGAATTTTTGTTATATGTTTTAATTTGCGTTAAAAAAATACACTTTCGAAAACCACTGCAAAACTAAAGAGCGAGGACTAAGGTGGCCGCCTGACTTGGCCGCCTAGCGGTGTACAGAGAGCTCCGACCGTTACAAGATTATTCGTAAAACTGTTCATCGCGCATGAGTGATGTCTGCTTAGGAACGGTATTCAAAGAGCATTACAAGAGCTTGCACACAATTCAAGCTCGCCGCTACTTATTAAGGGCGCCGTGTACATCCATTTTATGTCATTTTTAATTTTATATTTGTACTAGATATTTTTTATCTTATTTAATACATAAATTGTGAGTAAATTTTGCTTTTATGAAATTTTTTTTTTATCTCTCGTAATTTTTGCATAATGACTCGTAAACGTCAAAATTTGTATTTTACGGTTTGTTGACCGCCACTAAAACTAACTGACATACCAAACTAAAAAAAAAAAACTACAGAGAATAACCATGTTGTAGGGTACAACGTTATCTATGTTAATTAAAATAAAATATATTTTAATTTGTGGTTTTAATTTTTTTAAATTTAAAATTTAGATTTTAGCAATTATTAAGTACACAAGTATATTGTTGTTTGTTTTTATGTAGGAGACGTTGTAGTCTACAGTATGGTTATTCTACGTCAATGTTTTCAGTTTGGTATGCCAGTTGGTTTTAGTGTCGGTCACCAAACAGTAAAATGCAAATTTTGACGTTTCTAAGGCATTACGCAAAAATTATGAGAGGTAAAAAAATGTCGCAGGGGCAAAATTTAGTCACAATTTATGTCTGAAATAAGATAATAAAATATGTGGTACAAATATAAAAACAAAAAATGACGTTGAAAACTGATGTAGAACGCGCTGTTAAATTTTTTTTTTAGCGGCCAATAAGGTGAAAACTTTTTTTTTTAGATATGTAACTCTTGCCGTAGAATATTTTAAAAGGCATAGGCTTGTAAAATACACTCATATTTTTAATATTAAGTCATAAAATGACAGGGTTACCACTAAAAGTCTCATAGAGGCATGGTACACGCGCTTTCTCGTCCTTATCGCTTCCGCCCTTCTAGGTCTGGAACGCCCAAGAAACGCCCACACAGGCGGCCAACTTAAGGTACTCTAAAATTTTTTCTTAGCTGCAACACAAATTTTATTTGAATGTCAGCCGCTGCTGAGCACGGGCGGATCCAGAAAAGGAGAGAGGTATCGTTACTCCCGAAAATGCTCCAAAAATATAAAACTGAATAGTTATTAATTCAAATGTTGAAAGATTTGCTCGTATATTTCCTAGAGCTGTATAAAATACAACACAGCATCAACAACACAATCAGTTGTTGCGACAATATGGAAGTAGAAGCTCAAAAATGTACCCAATTTAATTCATGCGACAATATGAAACCAGAAGTTTAAAAATGTACCTAATTTATTTTACATCAACACAAATAATTACACTTTTAAAGCATTTTT
This sequence comes from Medauroidea extradentata, assembly GCA_003012365.1. NCBI lineage: Eukaryota > Metazoa > Arthropoda > Insecta > Phasmatodea > Phasmatidae > Medauroidea > Medauroidea extradentata. Next base: position 25,360 of record PNEQ01134013.1, read on the forward strand.
TAGCCTTAAAATTATTACCATTCCTAAAAGGGCACCTACATTCAATTTTTTTTTTTTTTTAGTTTGGAAGCTCCTTTTAACAGTGCAATTCTGCACGTTAAGGCGGCCGCCTACCTCACGTTTCAAATGCGTTGCAAATATAAAATTATGACTTTATCGCACTTGAACACCCTTAATGATTACTGGTATACCTCAAACGTGTATACACTCGTGCAATGTTCTTTGAAAGCTATTGTAACCAGTCATCACTCATGCGCGATGAGCATTTTTAAAATTGTCTTTTAACGGCCGGAATTCTGCACATCGCTTAGTTCTCACGAGTTTCAAAATAGCGAAGCAAAATAAATGCATAAAGAATGTTCTACAATATGCCTCTATTTCTAAAAAAAATAGATTACCTTACCAGTTATTACATTTTACATGAATTTACACATCTGCTCTAGTGTCTAGGTATGTGTGTCCAATGTTGTGTATGTATGTTGGCAGTTATGTTTGGCTATATAATACCAAAATATGTATAACTCTTACTGTGTTTTCTATGTTAGTATATCGCTGTACCTAAACATATGGTATTATTTTTGACAGCTTGTGTGTGTATGTATGTATATGTGAGCTAATGTGGGCTAATGGGTGTGTACCTTGGTACTATATACGTAAGTGTCTGCATAGGCTTCCTGTATGTGTTTTTTATTGTGTTAATGTTCTCTACTTTAGTATGTTACTGCACGTAAACATATGGATTATACATTGATACATTGATAAATCTTGATTGTTCACTACTGCTTTCTATCGAAATGTAGGAATTGTATCAGTCTCCAACCTAGAGCAAACCTTTTGCTCAAGGAGACAATTTTTAATTTTTTATTACTAGAATGTATTCTTGTAGATGTAATTAAATTTGAAATAATAATAATAATAATAATAATAATAATTCAGCGTGGGTGATGAAGCCAGACCGTAAGTTGCACGAAGGAGTATTTTGTCTTGTTTAGAGAACGTCGCGGTATCGGCGAAGCTACATGAACTCCAGAGTTATGGAGGAGGGGAGGGGAGGGGACCAAGAAATATTTCAAATGCCTGGCGGTCAAGAAAACCGGTTACACTTGACTGATCTCCTCACCGAAAATATCCGTGACCCTCGGAGGTGTAACGAACAACTGGACGGACGAAGGAAACCTGTGCAGCATTTTTACAAGCTCCCTGTAAAGTGAAAACATTTTATGCCGGAATCACAACGGTGCGACAGAAACAAGACGACCGCCGAGTCAAAACAAAAGACGTCCGTAAATCAGCATCGAGGTTTCTCTAACCTCTGCTCCACAAAGACGCGACATGAAATCCGAATTTAAATTATATCGAATTTAATCGTGTTGGAATTTATTTTTGCGCCGAAATGTTGATGTAAATGATGAGTTGAAAGTGAATTGCGTTTATTTATTTTAAGAGAGATTTCTGTTGGTTATCATAAATACACAATAATTTTTTTAAAGTGAACGTGTAGTTCTGACTTTATTTCCACATTTCGGAATGCCAACGGGTAGTTAATATATAATGCAAATAAACGAAAAAAAAAATTAATTACTGTAAACATCTATAGCGTCGTACTTCGCGAAGAACTATTTACATGTAATATTTATTTAGCATTTGTCGTGCGGCAGCTATACTAGTGTTTGCAATTACGAGCATTTTTAGTGACACTTCGTGCCCTTCGTGTCTCTTCTGTATCCAGCATGAAACACTTTTTTTTTTTTGTTGTGAGACTTACGACATCTGAATGTTATAATTTTCTTTCGCCTTTTGCTTTCATAAATGCAGTATCTACAAGTTTCGAAAGTTTTAAATACAACTCTGTATTACAAGACAAAAATTTAAAAAATGTAATGAACTGAAACTTATCATTGTCTTTGCTATAAAAGGTTTCGTGTCAAAGAGGCAAATATAAGGTTGATACAAGGAGTGGAAAATACCTTGTTTCATGTACAGTTTTAAACGGATTTTTGCCGTAGTTTGGAAACGGTGCTTGGTGCCCCCGACACGTGGTTTCAGTTTGTCGGTAACCTTTAGGAACATCCTGTATACTTACACTTGCGGAATTAGACTTCAAATTAGCATATCTGAAGGCAATACACGAACATTAGTCTAATATTTTCGTAGAATAGGACAGTTGTAGCTATCCCTGCAGGTAGGAATATGCTTAGTGTAATCTTAAAAGATCCATACACTACTCGGTTAGGATTGATAGAGCGAGTAGCAAATTAACTAACTTTATACTTAGCAGTACCTCGTTTTTTAGGAAATGTATATTATATTATATTATATATATATTTATTTATAGTAAACTGTCCATATACCGTACCGTGATATATCTTAATATCGTTGCGGGCTTCACAAGGTTACGAACAGAGATTAGGTATGTGTAGTTTAAGCAATTAATTACCAATATCGCAAATAAAATGTTCAACTTATTTCTGGCACAGAATAAGCATTATTTAATCTGTGTTTCTGGTAGTGAAGTAGGAAACCGTAGTAACTTCAAGTAGAGTAGGTTTACCACACATATCAATAAAACAGTTTTTCATTAAAAATAACTGACGCACTAGACAGTTCCAAAAGGAACTCAGGTAAACCATTTTATGATACAAAAAATAAAGGGAACAGACATTACAGAGATCTACCCTTGCTTTGAATCCCTTGAACATAATGCCTCCTGGTGAACTACATCCCAAGTTTCGGAGTCCCATAGCTATTAGCGTATTCTAGTGTCCATTTCAGTAGCGCATATCAACTTCAAAACCCATTTTAATGCCGCTGGTGCAGCTTCAAATATTTAATAACGATAATATGGTTTACTAGTTCTCTGTGTTCGTCGGAAAAGCCCAACGCTAAAATATAAAAATTAAACACGCTTGCCGCTTTTCGAAAATTCACCAGTCCCTCCACAGATGAAACATGGACGTTCGATCGAGTTCGACTGAATCAATGCAACCAGCCGTTCGTCCGCCAGTGGTGGAAGTACGCAAATCAATGGTCAAACACAACCTGGCATGAACATTTATAAATGAACCAAGCATGTTTGTGGATGGGGAAAGCAAAATCATTTTCATTTACAACTTCTATGTTTTGTATTGTGTACACTCCGCTAAAATACAGTTTTATATTTTATTTGTATTTTTTTTTTAACTCACATCACATTATTCTTAAATGTGTTAGCACAGTGTCTACCTGGATTATTAAGTTATTTTGCACGTGCCACTTTACCACAGTCATATTCATTCTTAACAAAAAATGCTCAGAGGATCATGTCAATCGATGTTCGAAATACGCTTCAGCTATTGTCTACAGGGAATAAATACACAGGATGTCAGGCAATTCAAATATACGAAATTCACCATGTGAATCAGTCACGAAAACTATGCAGAAAACACACTTTGGTGAATGGATTTATTTTTGGCTACCAACAGTGTAATAGGAGCCGCGTGGTAAGCTAATCGTTTCCGGAACACAATTATTGCAAAAAAGACACTGCAAATATTACAGTTAGTACGATACAATTGAAGACCTGAATTCCAAACAATTCGAACAACATCTGAGAATTAGCAAAAAAATATAGTATCTTCATTGTGTGCATTTATTAATATCCGAAATATATTTCTATTCACAGTCAAATTTCTTGTATTTCGATTAGTAACCAATTCATGATAGATATAAATTCACACGAAAAAGATATGACCTTTCATTGATATTTCTTAGAGTTTGGAGTTAGAATGGTTTGGAATTTAGGCCCGCAATTATTCACAACAAAGTAACAATTATTATTAATTAATTATAATAATTATTAATGAATGTGTGTTTGTTGTCATGGTCAATGTTTGTATACATTTCTTAATTCTTGTTTTGCGTACACCACAGTACCAACACATGTAACCTGACTTTCCCATAGATCCACGTTACTAATAAAATTCCCCATTCTTCTGCATCCCGCTTCCAAGACTTATATCATTATAAAGTTTCTGTAGTGAGAAAATTGCTCTTTGAAACCTACTAACAAATAAATAAATGTCATATATTTTTCCACGCATAGTTGCAAGGTACTAACGGTACAATTTCCTATGCCACTTGTCGAAATGTCCATTTATCAATGGTTAAAATTACCGTGGGCCACCCGTATACTTTTATTCGCTCGTTCAGTAAATACATCGTTTACAAAAATACAGAAATTTACAGACGTTTACAGAAATACATCGTTTCATGAAAATGATGAATTGAATTTTTTTTTCTGAAATTAAATTTACCACTTGTCATGTAAGTACTTCGTGGACTTTCCTATATAAGTTATTCTTGTTATGACTTGTATGTAACTATGAAATTTAGAATATCTGTTTGATCGTTCAGCATTCAGAGTAGCTAAGACACAAGCGATGCACCCTTGAATTTACGAGACCATTTTGGTAACTGTGATGGCAGGCTACGAAGATATTTAAAATAACAGTCAGATGAGCCATGTAAACAATGCCGTGTGTGAGGTGGTATGACGTAACTACTTCAAGCGAACAAACTCATGTCAAGTAACTTGTTTTGTTAGCTACCTCCAGGGGCCATAAAAGGTTTTTGTGATGCCAGTAACAGACATGCTTTAAATTAGCAAGGAATTAAAAATAGTTACACGTGGAAATTATTTCTGACATTTATGCTTACATGTTTTCAACTAGCTATATGTATTTAAATTATTTTTATCCATGTTTATTTTTACCACACGATAGTTATATTACAATACAGGTTGATTCAAAAGTTGCAATCCATTGCTTTGAAACTGAAGTGCCTCTGTTGTCTGCGCAGGTGATGGTGAACCACGCCGAGACAATGGAAACTCTCATATTGAACTCTTCTGATGCACGTTCTATGAAGGCGTTTGACTAATGTAGCTGAGTTCGCGGTTGTTAAGGGGTCAGATCTCTCACCTCCCACCAAGGCGAGTCGGTCGCCGGATTTTTGCATGTGGGAATCGTGCCGGGCGATGCCGTTGGTCGGCGGTTTTTTCGGGGATCTCCCGTTTCCCCCGTCCATTCACTCCGGCGACGGCCCATATTCACCTCATGCCCCCCTTCACCAGCGCTCAAGACCACGATGTTAAGCGCTGACCAAAATCTCTCACTCACTTATGTAGTTTGGTCTACTGCAATAGAATATGTGTTTACTTGTCAATTTATCAGGATTATTGAATCATCCTTTATAGTAGTCATCCAGTGGAGAACAGTAGCAATATACCATGAGTAGAGATGATGGTTTATCGCGGAAAAACTTGACTATTTGCTAGGCTTCAACGTACGTCCAGCTTATGAAAAGATGACTGGCTTTCGCTTGTACGTGGAGCTGTTGCCCTATTTGACGGAGCCAATAATAATCCCGCTGTTGTAATATTCAGTGTATGTTATTGGTCTGCAGACATCCACGTTATGTCAGTGTTTTCAAGGCTATGTTCACACAAAAAATTTTCGCGATATACCATCATCTCTAACCATGAGAGCAAACAATCCAATTATATCCAAAGCTTTAAAATGAAACTTGGAATTTTGTTTTTAAATAAAGCAACGTGAGAATTACATACATTACAAAGACAAACAACAGTATGAGAATAAATGTTCACGTTAAAAATTTCTTAAAGTAACTTCAATAATATTTATAGTATTATGTTACTGCGAAAGAAACCCGAGTCGTGTCTTGCAAAAATAAGTTTGTATTACCAAATTATAAGCTAGGATGTATTAAAATCGATGTTTGCTGAGATATGTTAAATTCGGAGACGCATTTGTCTGGCGGGAAAATGATGGTGGGAAGTTACAATTACAGTACCGGAACTACTATATTGTTACAAGTTTGAGAGCACAAACTTTATATGTGGGCAATTCCCATGAGTTCTTTGGGATAGAGGTCTTATAATTACAAATAAAAGAGTTAAATTAAGTACTGGATTTAATAGCTCACAAAGCTACGAAATACACAAAACAGTAATCAACTAGAACTCTCACAACACAATTAGTTATGCACACAATTACT